>QGMG01000270.1:0-38267 GCA_007825325.1 Lachnellula cervina | reverse complement strand
TGCCAGGCCGCGTAGGACATTAAAAGTCAACTATAGCGCCTTTGTCCATCCGGCATAAAAAGTTTTACACTGTAGGGTGATATAAGTCCTGGGCTTATAATACTAGCGCTATACAGGTAATAGGGTAATATCAAGGGGGGGGGGCACTATCCCAATTTATACGGTATACTGTACGGACGGCCTTCTCCACAAAAATTACTTAGTCGTTAGTTACGCTTCCCGCGGCTTTTTGTGGAGAAGACCGTATACTGTACGAGTAACACTGCAAGAGTTGAAAGCTGCATAGCTGCATAGTAATGTTTTCTTTTCTTCTCCTACTCGTACTTGAGCTATTATTCTGTTCTGTATAAATGGATCCCTCGTGGAGTCCTACAGGGTGATGTCACTCGGATTCCATCTTTCGACAATATATGCTTTTTAGGGCTCGTATGGATTCCAACATCCGGAAACGTTTCTACCTTATGCTAATATACAAAAGCTCATTTGTCAGGTCAAATGCCAATCAAGGCATAGATGATCGTATCAAAAGGTCGTCTATTTCGCCACCAATACAGTACGGAGTACAGTGGGTAACTTGTTCTGCCCTAGTCAAGTTTGCGGAGTACGAGTATGACACCACCCTGATCCCCCCTTTCTTACGTGATGTAGCTTTCGCTTAAAGACCGAGGTGGCAACGCAACGGGGCAACGGCAACAGCCGCTCAAGCTTTCAGTCCTAGCCTCACTTTAGCGAGTATTAGGGATCTCGCGCTACGAACTGTCTGCCTATATAAACTCCATTTTCCTGTTACATCAACCTAATAATTTATTAAGGTAGGCTATTGTAGTCAGGGCCATCATAGCGCATTTTTCAATAGTGAGAAAAACGAATATAAAACATGCCATGCCATGATCCGGAGTCATTTGTCAGGTGAGTTACTAGTGTGGGGCTCAAATGCTCAAGTGGACGCCCCCTGTCCTCCCCGTTTTTACCTTAGTCAACTACCTTATCGGAACCACCTTTTCACTGTATTTGCTTGGTGCGGCTCTGGTTAACTCCCGTCACTATTACGAGTTCGGGAAAGTCGTTTCAGCAGCATCTCCAGATCTATATGCGCGCCAATCACAACCCCGCGCCCCAGATGGAGATCGCCTGGTTCTCCGACCATCTCTCCGCCTTCTCCACGCGCCTTGTCCACGTTCTTCCGAGCGGGGAGGGACGTACGGAGTATAAGATGGGGAAGGTACCACTTGAATACGAGTAACGCTTTTTACTCTTACTTGTTCTTTTTACTAAGAACACTGTAGTCATTCTTGCAACCATGGCGCTTCCAACCTTTCCCAAAATTAAAAATGTCTATTTCCTTGCTGCTATCGCCACTGTAGGTGGTATGTTGTAAGTATTGGTTCATTTGATAAGTTTTCAGGAGACAAATAGTAACGATTTCTCAGATTTGGTTTCGATATTTCGTCCATATCAGCCATCATTGGAACCTCTCAATATGTAGAATACTTCGACAACCCTCAAGGAACAACGCAAGGTGGTATCCAAGCAGCACTTGCTGGAGGGTCAGTCATTGGAGCCAGTGAGTAATTTCCCAAGCAAAAAAAAGTTCCTCCAAACTAGACCTAGACCTCTTCTCTTCATCTTTGAGCAAATCATGAAACTAACTTAACTTTCAAAGTAATTGCCGGCCCCATTTCCAACAAACTGGGCCGCCGCAACTCCATATTCTTCGGCTGCATTTGGTGGCTCCTCGGAACCTCCCTGCAAGCCGGCTGCACCGGTATCGCAATGTTGATCTGCGGACGTTTCATAAACGGTATCTGCGTCGGCATCACCTCCTCCCAAGTACCCGTCTACCTCGCCGAAATCTCGCGCAAGGAAACCCGCGGCTCCATAATTGTGATCCAGCAATGGGCCATTGAATGGGGCATCTTCATCATGTACTTTGCGGGATATGGCTGCTCTTTTATCAAGGGCCCTGCATCTTTTAGAACTGCCTGGGCCCTGCAGCTTGTCCCAGCCGTGTTCTTGATGGCGGGTATCCCGTTTCTGCCTGAGAGCCCGAGGTGGTTGGCGAAGGTTGGACGGGAGCAAGAGGCTGTTACTATTCTCGCTGATATCCAAGCTGGTGGCAACGTGAATGATCCACTAGTCCTGGCTGAGTGGGATGAGATTACAACAATTCTAGCCGCCGAACGAGAAGGTCAACAGGGTTGGAGAAGGTTCATCAAGAACGGAATGTGTAAGTGATTGCATATGACTCTTCTGACTTGGTCTTCATCGTGACGAGCGAAAGGCTAATCGCCATTTCCTTGCAGGGAGACGAACTTTTGCCGGCTGTTCGGTCCAGGCATGGCAGCAACTGAGTGGGGGTAAGCCAAATTCATATACACAAAAGCTACATTTTTTGCGTATGCTCCAGAGCCGTGAGCTGTGTCAGGAGCCAAACGAATGGTGATCCGCAGTATGTGGGATGCCGGCTCCTAAGACAGCTCCTAAGCTCTTTAGCTACTTAGCCCGGTTTGCTTTTTATCATGCTAATTCGATGGGCAGCTAATATCATGACTTACTACGTTGTCTACATTTTCGAAATGGCAAATCTGACTGGCAACATCGGCCTCGTCTCTTCTGGCATCCAATACGCAATTTTCATCATCGGTACAGCAGCAACCTTCTTTTTCATCGACAAGACCGGTCGCCGTCCTCTTCTAGTAAGTATCGAGAATCCTTCACTCATCACCCCTCCCCCCTTTCGAGGTATCGACTGACCAGTCTCCCTCAGATCTACGGCGCCTTAGCAATGGGAGTTTGCATGTTCGTCGTCGGAGGCGTTCTTGGATCCTACGGCACCTATCTCCCAGACGGACTCAACGGCAATCTCTCCGTGCGAGTCCAAGTCACCGGCTCGCCAGCCTACACCGTCATCGCATTCTGCTATCTCCTAGTCTTGGCATACTCCCTCACCTTGGCTCCCATTGCGTGGGTCTATGCCGCGGAAGTCTGGTCCCTCGAGACTCGAGCTACCGGCATGGCGTTAGCCTCCGTCGCAAACTGGCTGTTCAACTTCGCAATCGGATTCTTCATCCCGCCTGGCTTTCAAAACATCTCGTGGAAATTGTTTATAATTTTCGGCGTGTTGTGTTTTGCTGCTGCTGCACAAGCATTTGTCAGGTAAGTTTCTCCAACACAAGAAAACAGCACAAAACGAAAGCCAAACCTGCCGCTCTACCTCCCTCCCATATATTATATATCAAGAACCAAAATTACTAACTACAAAAACCCACAGCTACCCAGAAACAGCTGGCAAGACCCTAGAGGAGATCGAACTCTTATTCGCAAAGGATGGCCCGCATCCCTGGAACACGAAACCGGGCAATAGTCTGCTGGATGCCCGGGTTCAAGATATCCAGGAACATGGGGGGAAAGTTGGCGCAGCGTTCGGTGGTGGTGCCGAGGTAGAGACTGCCGAGGATGTGGAGAAGACTGCAACTGGCGCCCCCCCACAAGCCGTTGAGACTATTGCTTGAGGTGGATGTTACTTCGTATTGGCATACACCAGCGCTGTATCTAATTCTGGGTAGAGAGATGTATAGAGAGAGCAGGGGCAGGTTTTCATATCTACACGAGATAAGATGGAGATGTAAACATGTAAAGCTTGTAACTCCTATCATTCAATCAAAAGTACCCCTTGGTTTTATTAGAAGCATACGAAGTAGAGAAGCATCATTAAAGAGTATAGAGTATCATAGATATAGTTGTAGGTAACCATCTGTTATAATATTAGGCTTAAGTTGAAATAACTAAATTACAATGCAGAGTATATAGAACTATCCAGATTATACTTAATAAGTAATAGGACAGATTCCACACCCCGCAATACTAATGTTTTAACTTTTATATAAACCCTCATAGATAGACTATTTGAATAGAATCCTTGTAACTAACTTTAGTATAGACACGGATCTCGAAACGGCATGCACGCCAAAGACCTCTAAATCCAGACTGGCAATAATACTCCACACACATTAAATATCAAACACCACACCATCCAGCTCATCAGTACCACAGTAAATTAATCATTCATCACCTTACTTCAAAACCACTCAGTGGCACTCACCCCTTCCTATCACCAGCCTATCCTAACCCAAAAGACCATCCACGCTTCAACACACCATCAAAATCCACCTCCACCTCCACCTCAAATTCGCAAACATGAAATCAATCGACATCCGAAAAAAGCCAAAGCAAACCCATCAGTGAAAAAAGAAGAGGAGGATTCGGCGATAGCAGCTAACTCTTTCAAGACCTCCACTTTCAATTCGCAGTTATACGAACATGTACCTTTATTTAACGGAAGCAAAGACGTAATGCATATGGACTGGATTCCAAGACATATGAATTTTGAAATGTGTCTAGAACTGCTGTTGCAAAGTCGAATTAAGCGATATGATATAGCTCTCGTATCCCAGCTAGACTGTACATATCCATGGCTGTATATCGCCGATTATCAAGATGATCTTTTTGATTCATTGGCCAGCACTACTGGCGCTGAAACTGCAAGATTCAATTATCAGGACACGACACGCAATTCGAAAAAGAGGATCAGCAGTATTCAACTTATTCATTCCACATCTACTTCAACTAACGGTATCAACAGCAACAACGCCCTTATAATTTGAATAACAAACATAGCCCATAACGCCAAATCATACCCATGCATTAGTTTACTCCATATCAAACTCGGCATCTCGAGCCATGTGCGCAGCTTCTGAGACGATAAACAGGAGACGCGTGCCGTTTCCTGCCGTTTGCCAAATCTAAAGAAATATAAGTGAGGACTCAGAATGGCGAAAACAGAGGAGCGAACTTACATCGAGATTGGTATACTCCATAACAGCAGTCTGCCACTGATCCAGGGTAAAACCCTTCGCGATGACTCTCCCCTCAACCTTCTTCATCGAAAGTTCCATACCTAGAGTCTCATCATCATCCTCCTCATCCATATCATCCGGTCTGCATTGTCCGGCCTCGGCAAGCGCACGAACCATGTTGTAAATGCGCGAGCTAGGGGACATATCTTTCCTGAACCCGTCTTGATCTTGGTACAAAGTGTCTTTGCTAGCTTCGATGAGACGCAGAGCCTCGTCAACATCATCTTGCACAACTTCCTCGCTGAATCTGAGACGAGCGAGAGCTTGCGCGAGACGGAGTATACCGAGTAGGGTACGTGGTGAGGTATGCGCGAATTGCTTCTTGTTCTTCTCGTCTCTGGCTTGCTGTTCACGCATCTTGACGTAAGCTTTCACCATGTATTCTGAGACAGAGGTCGGGACGGTGGGACGGAAGGTTCGTGCTTGGGCGACGTATTGGCGGACTTCGTGGGGCGTGAAGACGACGCCATCGGTGTCAGGGTGCTTGTTGTTCATGTGGACATAAGTTACGTGACGTGCAAGAAGAGCATCTGTATCTCTTGTTGGGGTATCAAGGATAAGGAAAAGGACGTCGAAACGTGAGAGAAGGGCTGCTGGCAAGTTGATATTTTCCACAGGCGAGATGCGAGGATTATATCGGCCGTAGAGGGGATTTGCGGCTGCGAGAATTGAGGTTCGTGCATTTAAGGTGGTTGAGATACCAGCTTTGGAAATGGAGATAGTTTGCTGTTCCATAACTTCGTGAATGGCAGTTCTGTCGCTGTCGTCCATTTTGTCGAATTCATCGATACAGCAGATACCATTATCGGCGAGGACAAGGGCACCACCTTCCAAGATCATCTCATCCGTGACTGGATCCTTCATGACAGCAGCAGTCAAACCTACACCACTGCTTCCTCGACCGGTGGTGTATACACCCCGAGGGGCAACTTTCGTGATATACTTCAACAATTGAGACTTGGCCACACCGGGATCACCCATCAAGCAGATGTTAATATCACCCCTGATTCTCATACCATCTCCCATGACCTTTGTAACACCACCTACGAGTAAGAGTAGCAGCGCCTTCTTGACATCCAAATGGCCATAAATTTCAGGAGCAATTGACTTCGCCAGGTACTCGTAAACGTGACCAGAGGCTCTATATTGCTCTATCCGCTTGAAAACTCGGTTGTCAATTGCAAGATCCTCATAAGCCTTCTTGTGCTGAATCACATGTTGTGCCTCCAAATAGGTATCTGTCAGGAGACCAGCACGAATAGCTTTGAACCCAGTGTATGGTGTAGGTAAAAAGATTCCTGCGACATCAACAACATCCCCAGGATTGATTCTACGGACTAGGGCACCGTGGCAGAGAATGGTTAACATTCTTGGAATATGACCCACAGGAACCTGTTCAGCCATCTCTTGGATCTTCACTTCCTGGAATGGCTGGAACTTTGAAGCTCGTGTGGAATGATGTAATTGACCCTTGGTTTGGTTGACCTCACAATCCTTTGATGGGCACTCGATCAAAGGTCCAAAAGTTTTCGATCCTACTGGCTGGAAGATTTCGCATCCACAGCGATCGCAAGTGTATGCGTTTACCTCTACTGTTGGTTTGACATCGGAGACTCTGGTGGTAATTCCTCGAACAGTGATTAAGTGTCCTAGATGCTCCCCGCGAACTTGTCGCACCGCCAGGGCTTTGAGAGGGTCATCAGTCTGAGTTCGTGGCTTGAAGTTGAGAGTATATCGTCGAGTCAATTCAGCGGGGAAGAGCTCAGGCTCGATAGGGTCGGTTTGATCGGCAGCCGCCCGAACGAGCGCGTTGTTTCTCGCTGTTCGTTGGGCCATTAGTACATCGAGGACATCGTCTTTATAGCTGCTGCAGTATTAACATAATTTCTTGGGGGACATGCATTCGCGTCCTACTTGATCTCGCGTGTTGGGGCTGGCATAACATTGTCGACTGCCTTCGCCATAATATCCAAATAGTGCTTGGCATTGGTCTCAATAGAATCAACCAGGTTCAATGGCTGTCCATTCTCCTCTGATAATCGGTCGTACTACGACAAAACTGTGTCAGTATTGCATTGTGATAGCCAGGGATTTATTCCTACCTTTGCCAGATCGTCCAGATCGATTGTGATTTCCTCCTCATGTCGGTCTGCAACCTTCTGAAGCAGGTCCAAGTATTTCAGCTTCGGCATCTTGGCCTTAGATCTTGCTTGTCTTCGCGAATTCTGTCCCTCGTCGTCATCTTCATCCATAAAGTCGTATTCGTCGCTCAAATCATCTTCGTCAATGTTCATGTCCCCAAGCGCGTGCGTAATGGACGCAGCAGGGGAGGTTTTGAAGGTCTGGAGGAACTCCTCAAAGGCCACTGCAGAGATGGTTAGCTTTGTGTCCCATAGCAGTCCCTGGATCTGATCGCGCAGGGCATACTCCGGTGTTCCTCATAGTCGACAGGCGGCTTGAATTGAAGAAGCGCCATCTTGCGCAAAGCCCCTGAGGTCTGGTAAAAGGAGGGTATTCCGATTCAAGAAGAGTACGATTGTTGGTTCTTGGAAATCTCAGCTGTTCGAAGCAGGGGAGAGAGTGCAGGAGTGCTGCGCCGGTGTTGATAGAGATTGTTAATGGAGGGGTGGTTTTGTTGTCGCAAGAGACTTGGAGGTAAAGTAGATGGCAGGAAACTGCAATGCGGATTTCAATTTACGCGCTTTGGCAGTCTGAACCGCGTCGCGCGACTTTTCGTGTTTCTGGTTCAGCCACAGTCACCAGCACTAGCCACTCTGTTCTTTGCCGAGGCCTGTGAAAGATCTGGGGATGCTTAAGCTTCACGATCATCGTCTTTCCCCTCGTTTTGTTGTTTGATCTTTCTTTATAAGTTTTACCTTACCTTTCAATATCATGGCTCCAGAATCAAGACGGCGCAATAGCCAGGCTACCTCAGCTGAAATATCAGTCGTTGCTCATTTGAAGAACTGCCTCGTCAATCTGCCCTCATCGTTATGTTCGTTGTTAATTAACTCCAATACTGTTTGTTCCTCTCCCAACCTCCAACGCTGCTCATCTTTTGACATTCTTGCAGGTTGCACAAAATATCATTATAGAGCTGAACTACCGCGTACCCTCACAACTTGGCGCGAAACAACCCAATGGAGCGCCCAAAGAGCGAGCTGTATTTGTGGGATGGACAGGCATGCAGAGCAAGCGTAAGCTTGCGCCTATTGTGAGTAGAGACGGGATCGCAGGTACCAGAGGGAATACAGGTCGAGAACAGGATATTCCTCTCGTGGAAATAGATGCAACCTTTGCGAGGACACTGGGCATAGTAGATGGGCAGAAAGTTACGGCAACAATACACATGGAGCCTCCAATAGCGCATACGGTCGAGATCGAGCCCTTGACCCCTGAGGACTGGGAGATAATTGAACTACACGCGACCTTTCTGGAGCTCAATATGATGCATCAGATACGCGCTCTGCCAAATCCGAATTATATCCCACCAAATGGGTCTGCTCCTGGTTCACACCCGCTCAGCCTCCATCTCTCCCCAACTTCTGCCGCCAATGTGAAAGTTCTTTCACTTACTCCCCCTCCGCCATCGAATTCGCCGTTTGCTAAATTAGGGCCTAATGCCGAAGTGCTTATTGCGCCCAAAACACGGTCCCAGCCGCCTCGGTCGTCGGCGGAGAACCGCAGTGTTACATCGAAGAGAAGTACGGGTGCAAGAAGTGGTGCAAGTACCTTGCGGCGGAAAAGTAGTCTTGACGATACTCGGCCATCCATGTTTTTCCGGGGGGTCGATCGAAGTCTCTTTGAAGAACTCTTCGAAGAGACCAAGGACGCGGAAGACCAGGGACTGAAAGTCTGGGTTGACCGAGATGTATTGCTTTCCAAAGCATTGAAAGGTATTACGTGGGTTTGTGTTACAGTGGTCAAGCCGGCAAGCCTTCAGATCCCAGTCGACCCTCAGCGTCAACAACAAGAGAACGAGAATATGCAGGCTATTGGCAAGATAACTTCCAAAAAGGTTGCCAAATTGATGGCATGGGATGACCCACCAGATAGCCAACATGTTGCGTTGTCAAGGGCATTGTGTGCAGCTATGTCTTGTGAGGGTCTAGTAGGTGGTGTCGTGAAGCTGGAAGCTGCCCCTCCACAAATCGAGAAAAACGTTGCCAAGAGATCCGAAGATCCTTCCCAACCAGCTCCCAGAGCTACTGCCCACATACTCAAGGTGTTCCCTTTCGTACTGGGCAATGCTAAAGCTATTGAAGGCCTCAAATTCGGTGGCGATACAAAGACAGAGCGAGACGAGGCAGCACAGCGCATTTTGAAAATGTACAGCAAAACTTCAGCTGGTGATGGCCTTCTAGATGGGCCTTTGACAGACGGATCTATTATTGGTACACCTCCAACACCAATTTCCGGATGGGAAGGTGGCGTACTGAGGTTTGACCACAATTCTCCAGAATCCGACAAACAGCCATGTCATTGGTTCCTGGGTTCGGAGCGTAAAATTGCCATCCAGGTTCAGCCACCAATACCGAAACCGTTTTCTATCTCTAAAGAGAATGCTATTGGTGATCCTCTCCCTCCGAAGCCTCCCGTGCTTGTTGGGATTGATAAACTCATCGAGCAACTACGGTCACATCTCTCTCACTTGTCGTCAGTCTTACTTACAGGCGCACTTGGGTCTGGCAAAAGCTCTGTAGCACAGCTTCTTGCCCATCGGCTAAGATCAGAGATGTTGTTCCACACCACATACTTCTCCTGTCGGCAACTACTGAACCACGAGACCCAAATTTCTACAATCAAGGAAACTTTTGCTAGAATATTTATGAATGCGTCCTGGGGGGCTAGACTTGGCGGGAAATCCCTTGTCATATTAGATGACTTAGATAAGTTGTGCCCCGTTGAGACCGAGCTTGTTGTCGGAGATGACAATGGCCGCAGCCGTCAAATCAGTGAAAGCATCTGCAGCTTAGTCCGGCAATACTGTGGCCGAGACAGTGGCATAGTCCTTCTGGCTACAGCACAAGCCAAAGAGTCGCTGCATAACGTTATTGTGGGTGGGCATGTAGTTAGGGAGATCGTGGGGTTGAAAGCCCCAAACAAGGAGGGTAGGCGGAGAGTAATGGAAATGGTTGTCAGACAAAACGCCACTGACGCAGATCCAAATGAGATGAAAGCTACTTCAGGAAGTCGCCCAGTGACTGCTAATGGCAGTGCTAGCGAAGACGAAGGGGCGTGGATGGATGGCTCAAGTGTAGGCAGTCCAAGGGGATCATCGAGTAAAACAGATGGGTTTATCATCTCCTCCGATCTCGACTTCCTCGATCTTGCTGGCGAGACAGATGGGTATATGCCAGGCGATATCGTTCTCCTCGTTGCTCGCGCTCGAAGTGAGGCATTGATTCGATCTGTTTCGAAAGATGCTGATGCCGTCTCCATTAGTCTCACACGTGGGGACTTCGATACTGCACTCAAAGGCTTCACACCGGCTTCACTACGAAATGTAACGTTGCAGACCAGTACTACGACTTTTGATTCTATTGGCGGCTTACATGCTACTCGAAAGATTCTCCTCGAGACTTTACAATACCCCACCACATACGCTCCTATATTCGCTCAGTGTCCACTCCGACTGCGGTCGGGTCTACTGCTTTATGGTTATCCAGGATGTGGCAAGACGCTCTTGGCTTCGGCTGTAGCAGGCGAATGTGGTCTCAACTTCATATCAGTCAAAGGCCCCGAAATTCTCAACAAATACATTGGTGCATCAGAGAAATCTATTCGAGATCTCTTCGAACGAGCCGAGGCTGCCCGGCCATGTGTTCTCTTCTTTGATGAATTCGACTCAATCGCACCAAAGAGAGGTCACGATTCTACCGGCGTTACAGATCGTGTAGTCAATCAATTGCTCACTCAAATGGACGGTGCAGAAGGATTGTCCGGAGTCTACGTTCTGGCTGCAACTTCACGACCTGATCTCATCGATCCAGCATTACTCCGGCCCGGAAGATTAGACAAAAGCCTAATTTGCGACCTCCCCTCCACAGAAGACAGAATCGACATCCTTCAAGCCCTCGGCAAAAAGCTCACCCTCAGCCCCGAAGTCCTTTCCGCCCTCCCCTCAATCGCCTCCCGCACAGAAGGGTACAGCGGCGCTGACCTACAAGCCCTAATCTACAACGCACATCTCGAAGCTATTCACGACGTTCTCGGGGACCAAGACCACAGTACCCCATCATTAGGAGCAAAGGGCACAAATGGTATAGCCTCCTCTAATCGCAGTTTCGTACAATTCCGCTACGGCGAAGAAGAAGAGCGCGCGGAAGCAGAAGCACGTTCCCGAGGCGGACATAACAGAAGCAAGATCCTTGCGGAACGCGCCGCTATCGCTACGAAGCTTTCGGAAATCAAAGCAGCGAAAAAGCGGGCAAAGAGAGGACAGGTTGAGGAGAAGGGGGAGAGGGAAGAGAAGGAACAGCAAGAGGTTATTATTGAGGCGAGACATGTGGAGAGTAGTTTGCGCAGTACAAGGGCGAGTATTAGCGCGCAGGAACGAAGACGGTTGGAGGCTATTTACAAAGAGTTTGTGGTAGGACGGAGCGGAGAGATGAGGGACGGGGAGGGGGGAAGGGAGGTTGGCGGTAGGACGAGTTTGATGTGACATAATGTGATATGTTAGTAGAGGAATGAAAGGCTCTTGCTTACGAGTCTGATCTCGAATATTTTGTGGGTGCTTACAGCTAGTGAGTCTTATGATTATCTATTTGTTACCTTCTCTTTCCTCCATAAAGAGTTCCAGTGAATGACAGGATTGACAACCTTTATTTAAGAAGGAAGAGTATCTCGGCGACCCGAGTACCGAGAACCGAGATACAGATAAAGTTTGGATTTTCGAAGATCTTCAAATTGACCTGTTGATTCCGGGGCGCCGGGCGGGCTTTTCTTCCCTCTGCTAAACTTTGCTAAGTCTGTCTTGCATATATAGACAACTCTATTCTTAGACATAACTCAAGGTAGCACAAATATCGGTATTGATTGATACATGTACCGGTATAACACCAACTGCTGATTCCCGTTCTACAGCGTCTCACGCGAGAAACTAGTAACATAGGATCTGGAGTAGCGTCCTCACCAGGACGCTTTTCGCGAGCGGGTCATACTGTACCTGAGCTTAGTCAAAATCGAGCAGAGATGGTGCAAGGGTATGTAGCACATACAGTAAGGTGCTAAGGATCTGCAACTAACGGGGAGATCTGCCGACGTTATAGTACTATAAGGAACGTGCTTAAATCACGAGTAATTGGATTACTACTATTTTAACTCCTACATGTCTTTGCGGGCATCTCCACTTCTAGTACGCGAAGTACACACTTTGTTACTGCCGTACAGGCCAAATCTAATGTGGCTTGTGTGCCAAAGCAGTAAGAAAAGTCACCAAATCGCGTGTAACAGAAGCCATATAAAGTAAGAAGTGAAATAAATTAACCTTGTATATTAAGCATATAGCTCTAGATCCCTTTAATAACGGGGCGGTATATTATTCTACAAAGTGGGGATCTCATCTCTTACTACTAAAAGATAGCTATTAGCTTTTCTAGTCTTACTGTAAGTTCGCTTCAACTGAACGGGAGAGGAGAGAGCCAACTTTTATGATACTTAGAGCAAGCCAATGTTAGGTTCCCAATTAGGCAATCAAAACGGCTATCCAAAGCTTAAAGTTTTGTCAGGGGTAGAAAGGGACAACGGGAACGTCAGAATCACCCCCTATACGCAAATCATTCGTTGCTCGGTGGTTGCTGGGTACATCTTATCATATAAGTAAAATTTATGCTTTAACGTACTTACAGGGCAGAAATTTATAAAAATCCAAGTTTTACACTCGTGAGCGGTTCGTCCGATATGTGCTTCCCCCCTTACCGAAGCAAGCGAAGAAGGAAGGAAAGACTATTACAAAACATTGATTACTTTCACATGTGACCTCTTTGATGACGTCCCCACCGAGATTATAGGAATACTACTCCCAATGCTATGCATCGCTATTCTATAAGTCGTCCTCAATTACCACTTCTCTCGTTTGTTCATTGCTCAAATATGTATTCGGCCTACCAATGGCCATCTTCTATCGAGACGAGGTATATGTCCTTTATCATGTCAATTCGGGTTGAAATTTTTGCTAGAGTCTCAGGTTGAACCGGGATTGCTCCTGATGCATTTGACGCAACATATAGCGGGGCACCCCGCGCTCGTCTTCATTTTTCATTTTTTGGTCATTCAAATGACATTCGCTGCACTCCAGTACTTTTAAAGTGCATAGTCAACGTAAATCGGGGATACGGTTATGCTCTAGTTTTCATGTCTTATTTTTGCAAATAGCAATCTGCCAGCGTTGTAATAGGTAACCCTGTTCTTTCCTCTTAATGCCGAAGTTCGAAAAATAGTAATACTAATTTCTCAAATAGACACATTGATTAATTTTGGAATTGGATATCATCAATAATATATGATATTCAACTACCCCTTTCTATTTTGACGCTGGCTTCGAGAACTCTACGCCTTGGCATTCATCTACAACTTCTTAGCTATCCTCCCCAAACTGGCAATATTGATCTTCTACCAGCGGCTTGTGGGCAGAAGTAATACACACTTGAAAATAAGGATTCTATTTTGGATATTGTGTCTATATCTAGTGATCCTAACCTCTCTTGATATTGGCAGTTGCTCACTAGTTACCGCAAACTGGGACCGAAGTCTTCCGGATGCAAAATGTTTTAACCAACGGACTGTTGCTGCCTAGCTCGTGGTCCCAAATATAGTAACGGACATATGGATATTGGTTCTCCCTATACCAGTCATCTGGACCCTGCAGGTACGAGACGACTGAAGATTGGTTTGTCCTTCGCTTTTCTCATTCCTGGCATGTAAGCACGCCCCAGAGCCTAGCTTAAGCTCTCCTCGTCTAACATACCCCTTTCCGCAACGGCCTTGTTGCTTCTGTCGAGCGGTCCGTCGCGAATCTAACTTCCAAAGAGCGGCACGCCACCACGGAAGCCACAACGCTACTCATCTGGCCGCAAGTAGAGCCCGGATGCTATCTGATCTCAGCGTGCTTACGTTGCACCCCTTACGGGACAGGGTCGCCAATTGTCTGCTCACATGGTTTCCGAACGAGACTTTCAAGCGGACCTTAGTGCTCCGCGGGACAACATTCAGCTGACAACGCGTTGTGGAATGTGCAGTTGTCGTTGCAGCATTCATCCCCTTCCGACATCCAAGCAATGCGATTCACAGGATCGATTTTAACGCACCGCCGGCACAAAACAGTCCCACTAGTAGTTGTCGAGTCGATTGACACGGGTCAGCGGGTGCGGGTAGAACCTCGCTGCATCAAAATCAGCAGTTCAGTGTTAGTAATGCTCTGAGTGATATGGACGCCTTCCATAAGAAGGAATATGGAGAAGATGACTCGGGTACCATGTCGAGGAGTCAGGTGGCGCTGGAAGATGGGCTGTTCTATGAACAGAGCAATCGAGATTGATATCGAGGATGGCTTGTGGTTCTTTTCCATGCAGGAAAATGGAAGAACTGCAAGAAAATTTGTGTCATGCAGTCAGTGCATGCGGTACTGTTACCTGTTTAGTGAGTACTCCATAAGTCTTTAACGAAAAAGCAGCTAAGTGGATTCGAATCATTGCAATGGTAGTGTCCGATTAACTTCTAAGCAACACACTCAA
Organism: Lachnellula cervina; assembly: GCA_007825325.1. Classification (NCBI taxonomy): domain Eukaryota; kingdom Fungi; phylum Ascomycota; class Leotiomycetes; order Helotiales; family Lachnaceae; genus Lachnellula; species Lachnellula cervina. Next base: position 23,617 of record QGMG01000270.1, on the reverse strand, counting down.
GTTTTGTTTCTCTTAGTCACCCGATGCTTTTGACTGAACACATTCTCCCAAGAATAGCCATTCTGGTTGAAGTCATCTAGTTAGGAAGCGAATAGTTGGGAGCCTTTCGGAATAATTGCACGATCACATGGCGGCTGAAACATCAGGGGCAAGAGAACTTTCACAAAGTAACGCCACATCGAATGATCATTGGCAATTAATTCTCCACGGACCTGGTTCAGAAAAAGAAAGTCATATATCACGAGGGGCCTGGGCCTGGCCTGGCTGGGTAACGTCTCGCTAAATATGACAAATTTAGTTTAGCGTTACCCCTTTCCACACAACATGCCTCTAATTCAAAGAATTAGACTTCAGAATTAAGCTATTTCGAATTGAAATATGTTGAGAGGTTTTACATCAAAAGAACACTATACTATTAGAAAAAAGAGGAGAATATTAAACAGTGCAGAAATTGATCGCCTGAGACATTACGAGATTAGGCAGTTTGAACCCAAGTCGCCGCTAATGTACAAGTACTACAGTGCAGGAAGCTGCACCTTCATTTGAAAGTGAAGCCTAGGCTCCAGTTCCTCTAATTGAACACTTCCATTTAGCGCCGTTTTTTAAGGTGATACCCTCCTGCATTCTATTAAAGCCAACCCGAAAGTCAAGTCGCGTCCTATTCTCTTTTATCCATGTATCCGAGAAATTCATAAATGCCCACTCTCATTATAGATACTATGCAAAAGCTCTTTTACTTGCAAAGAATATTATATATATATATTTGACGGACTCTACTGCCTCCTACATCCCTCGATTAACTCTAACCACTAATATTTAATTCTCTGCTTCAACCTTTCTTAATGTCATAATTAGCTTTAGCTAGAGACTTATCAGTTGGACGTCCAATCAATCTATAGTTACCTCGGATAAACAGACAAAAGAGAATAGCTTCTTTAAGGGTCCAAGCCACATCGGCTAGTCCCGCATGCCGGGTCCCGGGGCGCTGGGGCCTCTTACCCCGTATCTGCCCGAGGGTTTTCACCCTCTTGCATAAATCAACAACGCCTCAAATACAAGTCTTCGAGCTGAGTCCTTGAGAATTTTTAAGTATGCTATGGTAGTACCATCGACTGATATCTGCAGCGCCTCGTAAGGAAAGTGCTGCCACCAAAAATCACAGTGCACTTGTATGACACGTACAAAGTAAACATGAGACATTTAACATCGAATGTCACAACGAATTCAGTAGGCTTGAGACAGTGGGTCCGGCATCGGGCTGGTTACGTGCTTTTTTAAGAACACATGGAGGTGACATTTAACACTTAATTGTACGTATGGATAATTATAAAAAGCTTTACATATTAGTCGTATAATAATTTATATGCACTGAAGTATAGATGTTAATAACCATAGGCGGTAATACAGGAAACGTGGTACTGCTCTATAAGTAATGATACAAAATTAGTATAGAGTACAAGTAAAGTATAATCAAGCACGAATCCAGCATAAACTTAGCATAAATCGAAGCTTATCTGCCCCTGAAAATCTCAATTCTCTTCAGCGATCCATAATTTCCGGCGGCTTAGTGTGTATAATAGTTCAAGAACTTGCCCTGTAAAAAGATTACAATATAAGCAAGCTCGTAACATATTACTAAATGCGTAGGGATCTCCATATTATATGGCCCTGGTGGCCCTAATATAAGCTTAAACTTTATTGGACCCATAAAAACATGCAATACGACAATATGATAGTCTGCAGCAGACCGTCTGCTGCTCTCCATATTACTTAATCAAAAGTATTTACCTCGTGCCCGACCAGAAGATTTATATAAATTTTCCCACTTGCTGTTAAGAACAATTTGAATATAATCAGTGCCTGCTTGAAGTACATTTTGGTTTCCATTTATAAAATTCTGAGGATTCTTCCTCCTGGTAAACATCGAAAGGGCTTCTAGTGCAAATCTTTTAACAAGAACCCCACTTATCTGGTATGCAAACAGCCTTCGAGGTTCGACTTCCCGGGAATGCCCCAAATCTGTCTGCAAAGCACATCTGCGTGTTTTTACTGGGGTTTCAGTCCGAAGTCCGGCACGTCCCGCACGCCACAGATGATTACTGCATACCTAGCCACGTTAAGACCCTACGTGCACGTGCAGATTCTGATAGTGAGATCTATTGAGCCTAGGTCGACCAACTTTGAGGGTCAAATCCTTTCCCTTTTAGATATTTACAAATCCCAAGGAATGAGGATTAGTGATAGCCATGGTGAAGTCTTGGGTATATAAGAAACCTTTCCCACCATGGAAGACACAAAAACATCAACCAGCACTCATTCGCTTCTATCCTCTCCACATCCACTCACTCAAGAATCATTGTCACTTCCAAAAGTAGATCATTCAGACCAAAAAACCAGCAGAATGTATCACACTCTCAAGCTCACCTACCTCGCAGTCCTTGCGACTCAAGTTGGAGTTTCGCTCTCTCATCCTTCCGTTGAAAATATCGAAAAGCGCTTTGTCCCGCTCAGTATGGGCCTTGCCAGCAACTACGGCGCAATTGCATCCATGACTTTGACTAGTACCGGAAATACCCTGATCATTGGGGATTGCGGAACCTGTCCTGGCACAGCAATCACGGGATTCCCTCCCGGAGTATGCACTGGTACTACATCTGCCGGCGGAACAGCTGCGTGTAGCGCAGAAGCTGCGTGTCTCTCAGCTTACAATAATGCACGGGCCGCTGGACCAACCGTCGCCCTCCCTGCAGCCGATCTGGGAGGCATGACCCTTAATCCAGGCGTCTACACGTTTCCCACATCTGCGGGGTCGCTGACAGGCTCTGTCACTTTGGATGGAGCAACGAATTCCAATGGACAGTTCATTTTCCTATTGGCGACGACTTTTGATGCCGCGGCTGCTTCGAAGATTCGGTTGATCAATGGCGCACAGGCTTGCAACGTCTACATCATTGTTGGATCCTCCGCAACGATTGGGGCTGCAAGTGCGCTGCAAGCAAATATACTCGCGTACACATCTGTAAGAACATTCTTCATTCTCTTCAACCTTGCTACAGACTTGGCCATGTGACTTGATGCTAACTTCGCAACTCCACACTAGGTGGCAGTTCAGAATGGCGCGTCTAATAACGGCGTCTTGTGTGCGCTGAATGGGGCAGTTACTCTGATCAATGATGCCCTTATTACTCAAACCAATTGCAGCAGCCGCTAGAGATAGGGCTGTGGTGGGGAATCGTGGGATTGAAATCCTATGCTTCCATGTTTACTTGATGCTGTTTTGTGGTACCTTTTTCGTTGGCACTACTTTTATTAGACCATGTGCAATCATTTCAAAAAACAGTTGTTTAAAAGATTTGGAATTTGTTTGTTGGATTCGTAGCAATCAATTGAAACTTTGGACTTGGGAGCATTGATAGTATAAAAAGAGATTTTCAATCTGAGACAATACCAGGTCATCACTTAAGTAACTATTCAGGTTGTGATTTGAAAGACTCACGTGACTCCGCCCCCTATTCATAGTACCTTGCAAACACTTACTTGGAGTCATGCCATCTCTTGTCGGCTAATTTGCAGGAATACACAATATTATAACGGTCTGTTGATCTGGTATTTATTTAGTCACTTTCACCTTCCTTGACTGCCCCATATCTGCTCCGTCCACTTTTGGTTGACACTCAATTCGTACCTTCTACTTCTAGCGTCTTCACTTTACTATTCACCAGCGGTAACAATCTATGGAATGTTCCACATCCACTTCATCTCTCTCACCTTTCCATATTCTTTCTTTCAATCTCTTGCAATCTCTCGTTCTCTTGCAATCTCTCGCACTTGCACCCCTTCTTACCGAACGCGCCAGCTCTCCCTTCTCTTCTCTCTTTTGGCCAGGTTTATACTCCCCCTCAGACCCATCAAAAAGAGATCACATCATCAACGCCAGTCGTCGCCAAGTCAATCCGGTCACAGATCAAGTCCACATCACGAAGTCTCTCCCTCAGATAGCATATCTCGCAGTCCCTTCTTATTTCTTGGTAGCTTATCATCCGCATCACTTCCAGCCTCCTCCTTCGCGGAAAGATATACTTGGTCAGTTCATGTCTCTTGATATATTGTAATTACTTATGTTGCTATGCATATTATGACTTTAATTTGCGCTAGCTAGTTGTTTTTGCTGTCCTAAATCTCTTATCTAAAGAATATAAACATTCGGATCAAGGGCGTCTATAAAGTTGAGCAAGGGCTTGGAATCCTGCGAACTTAGCCAAAGAGCTGCCTGGTTCGCTGCCCACAGCCCAATGACAATAATCTCCTTCTCAGAGATGCTTACTTCCTCCGAACCACCAGGCGCCATCACTAGATCTCCATCAAGCACCCACGAAAACTGTTCAATTACGGCACTATCTGAGTACCACTTCAATGACTTATCTGCGTATTTAAAACGGAAGATTCCGATACGTCTTTTCTCCAGCTCTTTTTTGGCAAATTTGAGTGTTGCCTTTATCTGTTTGTACTGATCTCTTGCATCTTTGATATCGCTCATTCGCTGGGTGTGCTCCCACAATATGTCCTGCTCCCATGTAGGGACTATTCCAGGGATCAAGATATATTCGGGCTCCTGTTCGGGGTCCTACTTCAGTCAAAATGGATTCTATAAAGGCCCGTGCCATCAACATACTAGAGTAAATTTGATTTCAAAGAATTCCAAGGTTGCCAAGCTCACGTCTTGAAGACTTATACGTGTAAATATATCTCGCAACCTCTCCTTCCTCCAATTCGCTTCCTCAAACTCCATCTCCCTCTCATTCGCTTCCTTAGACTCCCTCAATACTCTCATTTTGATTAGTTCGGGTTCGCTCAACGCTTCCATGTCCTTTATGGACTTCTCAATCGTATTTGCCTCCTCTTCAATTTTGCTACACTCTTCCTCCCTCTTCTTGAGATCAGCTTCCTGTCTGCTCTTATCGTCCATCTGAGGCTGTCCAATAGTCAAACCAGCTTGGGTAGAGGCATCCGCGACATTACTATAAAGGTTCGCAATGGCTCTCTCGATCTGCCGTCTAAATTCACCATCAATCATAAACAAACTTCCAATGGCCAGTCTTAGCGGCCTCACATGCTCAGCCTTCAGTAACCCCTCTAGCGCCTCATGGAAAGCCAGATAATCCACCGTCTTGTGCGGATGAAACCCTCTTCCAAGATGCCATCCAAGGGCTTTGATGGGCATCTTGATCCCGAAAGCTCTGGTAAAGTTTAGAGCCAGGACATCATCTCTCCGAAGGATGTTGGTAGCTGGCTTCAAGAATGCGGACCAGAACCAATCTTTCCAGATGAGACACCCCCACTCGTCCCAATTCAAGCCGAGGAGGATGCGGAGCACTCTCAAGAGGTCTTTTTTCCATAGTACCCAGCCGCGGTCGCGGTAATGGACCCAGGGGCCCTGGACTTCGAAATCGGTATTCCGATCAGTTGTTGACTCGCTACTGAAACATGAAGCTGTTTCCGTTTCCTCCACACTGGCCCTGGGGCTATCATCCTCTGAATTTTCTCGGTTATCGTTCTTGGGCTGAAATTTGACCCGCTCATCTGGCTCAAATGGGAGGAATTGAAGAATTAAGGGTGGCGGGATCCCCAGACACCTCATTGCGTTTCCGATTGCTACGGGTATATCATTGGATCTCTGGAGCCGAAAGGCAGGCTTGTTCTTCGACAAGTTTCTCCTCCGAAACAATCTTCCAGCATCATACGCCGCATCCTCAGGACTCTCCATCGATATCACCGTCTGCTGGCTTCCCAACGAACCACACGGAAGGAAACCATGTGCAAGCCAGAATTGGTCTTGGAGCGACAGACGATCAATATGTTCCACCTGGGCAATTGGAAATATCTCTCGCTGGGTGTGAGGCACGAACGCGATGGATGTGAAATAGTTCCAGTCCCCTTTGTTTCGCCCGACGGCTTGCATCGTCCCGGTAATGCCGTATATCATGCTCTCGGTTTGCTTTTGGATCTTCCAGCCACCGTACCGGCCACGTTCAATGACAATATCTTTCACGATCTCGCTCTCACTCTCCCTTTCGTCGGATAAGAACTCGGAATCAGACCCATCTTCATCCACTGCTAGGAACAAGCGCTTCTTCTTTCTCTCAACAACCTGCACTCGTTCAAATCCGACCCCTGGTTTTCGTTTCACTCTTTCACCCTCACCAACAAAATGACGCACCTCAGCGCGCTCGCCCTGGAAATTTCTTCGGATACCCGTCATTTGAAGCACGCCTTTGTCCTTCCTCGTCCCATACCGCCCAAGTAGACCAAGCAGCAAGACCCAATGCTTTGACACCACAAGCGCCGTCCTACTATTCACAACCTCAAGAGTACCACCCTCTTTCGCAACCCCAAGTTCCACAGGGCGGTTATCAGCACCATCTCTAACCTCATACGCCTCCAGCAACTCCGCCAACTTTGCCCACCCGGTATTCCACCTCACGAACTCCGTCGGTCTCAATACCCACTTCCCCAGCGCAGCCCTCCTCGCCTCTTTCACCAGGGGTTCGATCTCCAACTCATTGGTCCGATAAGCAGGCGCCAAGTTAGGGACTTTAATCTTCCGAAAAACATGCAATCCATTCAGGAGATGCCAGCCACGAGAAACGTATTTCTGATCACGGTCCTGAATCGCGTTTAGAGCGCGGTTGGTGTCGCTGAGTGCCGCTTGTAAGGCTAGGTACGGCCCAATTATTCCTATCAGCGCGAGGACCGCAAAGGCGACTGCGACCCAGGTGCCAATGTCGCTGGTAAGTCCTATGTTATCCGGCATCGCTGGCGCTTAAAATCTGTAGTACCATGGAGGGGATTATTTAATTCAAGGTGAAGACTTGATTTCTCGAGATTTTATACGTCGCTCGCTAACATAGGCTTATTTCCGGTTGGGCTAAATTGACTTGAAAAATCAATAAATCGACTTCCGCTAGCCAATTTGGGAAGAAGTATGAAATGCAAAAGAAAACGCATACTAGGTACCTTACAGGAATTTGCAAGGATCAATTTACCGTTGATTAATAGTGAAATTTTCGTTTTGCTATTAATATTTTAATCTTAATAGTCTTTGAAAGTAGAAAAGAGGTCATGAAACCGAAAAGGCTTAGCAAAGGGGGCTAGGAGGTCTTAGCAGGTTTTTGCTTAGTCTTAGCATTTTTTTGCTTACTTTTGCTCTCATCTATAAAGAACCACAAAAATGTACTAACTTTTGGATCTGGTACATCGCCAACCTGCTTGTCTCCAAACATACAGTCCACATAGCACCGCAAAGACAACTAGAAGATTCTACACACAACGCCAAAACGAACTCAAATTCTGCCACATGGTGTTGAGAGAGTTGCAAGACCCTAAGCACTTTTCGTTCGCAAGTGCTTTTTATATCCCGGTCGACCCTGTTGCTCTTGGAATCCCTGATTACTTGGCAATTGTCAAAAACCATATGGATCTTTTAACCGTAGAAAGATGTCTCATGGATGGAAGGTACAGAAATTCAAACGATTTCGAAAAGGACATCAGACAAATCATTAGCAATTGCTACAAGTACAACCCTCCCGGAAATACTATCCGAATGTGTGGATAACAATTTGAGCACTTCTTTAATCAGCAATGGTCCAAGAAACCGCAAGATCGATGTAGCTGACCATCCGCCTAGTTTCTTGCAAATTCTATAAACAACCAAAGCTTATAAGAAGGTTAACAGGAAGGCCATCCAAGAACGAAAAGATCTAAAAGAATTCCAAAAGCAAGTTAAGGAGCGAGTGGCGACCGTGGCCGAACTTGACAAGGAACTCAAGGTCTCCTGGAAAAAAATGTCGAATAAACTGGAGACTGTTGGAATATTGGATAAAAAAGTTCTCTACTGATTTCGGTAGGAACACAAGGCGACCCGCTTTGTTTGTAGAGGTGGGGGCCGATGGCTCTTACATCTTACATGATTCAGACATTTCGGGGTTCAAGAGACTGGTCTCCACCTGCTCCGATATGTTAGAATATCAACTAGTCACATAGTATCACATAGGAGCTTCGCTCCCAACCTCCTAGTCTCCCAGCCACCTTAGGTGGCTAGGCCTCCTATATAGGTGGGCTCTGCCTATATAGTAGTAGAATCTCTAAGCAATATAAATTCTATATAATAATAGGTTATAAGCTCTCTTCTATAGAGATACTAATCCGCTAAGTGTATCTCTACTCTAAATGTAGAATCTATTCCTAACTACAATTCCTAAGTGACTAAATATATAGTATACTTTACTCTTATATATATATAAAATAATTATTCTTGCCTTATAAATCTAACTATACATTTATAAACGTATTGCCTCTATGCAACTCACTATATATTCACTTCACTATAAATTACAAAGCAAGATGCTCTTATATATATATATAAAAAGTAATCCTTTTTGCCCTATAAATCTAATAAAAGTATATATAAAGCTATATTGTATGCTTCTATGCATTTAATGCATCCCTATATAAACTTATCTATATGCTTACTAGGTTTTATATTACGCCTAGATTTGGTTAGAGATATATATTCTTAACACTTCTCACTCTAGCCGCGTTCTCACTCTAGGGGAGCGCTAATCTATGCAATCTATAGGATTAGTCTATATATTCTTACCCTTTTCTAATACTATAGTTCTTATTCTAGAGGAGCTATAGTTATAGTAATTACCATTTTAGCCTCGGACAGCTAATTCTTCTTATCTAAGGGAGCAATTTGCCCGTCTCACTTATCCGCGCATCTATGCGCTATTACTCTTACTACTAAGTAGGGGAGAATATAAGTCTTATTAGTAATCCTATCTCTAAACTATAGTTCTAGACTATAGTTGCTTAGCGCCTTAGTGTAGTCTATAAGCATACAAGCCTAATATAGTGTTTTAACTATAAGTTGCAACAAAATAGGCCTAGCATATAGCTTAACCTTATATAGAGGCTCAAAATGGGCTGCTAGCGCACTTAGCTATTTACTTTACTTATAAACTCTAACTTTATAGGTCTATCTCATTTCTACTAAATCTATTAGAATTAGCTCACTCTTACTACTACAGATTCGCTATTATATTAAGATTAGATAGTTAGAATAGATAATTATTCTTTCTAGTTGCTAGGGATATATAAAAGAGGTTTATAGTTATTATTATTAATAAAGAAAGTGCCTCTACAGGTGGGAGACTAGTAAGAAGATATTATATAAATGTAATCTATTCTTCTCTTATAGAGGAATCTCTTCTTTACCTTAAACAGTCTTATTTAAACTACTATCTCACTTAATGCAATCTTTATTACTAGTTATACTATATTCAAAGCACATTTTAAGATTCTTTTAATACTTTCTATAGTATTCCTAATAGTGATTTCTATACTTGCAGTCTTATTTCTCCTTCTAGCATTATTTTACTCTCTTAAGCTAATATAGCTAAGACTCACTACTCTATTACTAGCTTAACTAATCTCTTTAGCCTTATAGTATAAACTCCCTCTCCTCTATTAAGTATTTAGGTAGTTATTCGATTAAAATTAGAGCTATGCAATTCTCCTCTATATTCTAGTAAAACCTTCTTAGTAACTTTAATTCCCTTATTAAATCACACTATAGCATTATCTTAAACCTCTATTCTACTATTACCTATCTAGTTTTATATACTGCCCTCTCGCGTAGTAGACCCTTTTAAGCTTCCTTCTATTAGTATATATAAGCAATTCTAGGCTTGCTTTTAGTAAAGACAAGAAGATTTAATACTAACACCTCTATTCAACTCTAGTCTAAAGCCTTAGCTTACTTCTAATGCCTCAAGTATTACTCTAGTAGTCACTTCTTTAGTAATTACCTCTCTATTTTCCTTCTTAAATATACTAGTCTTATTTATAATATTATATAGATATAGGCTTTACTATAGACTACTTTAGTTCTAATTTATTAATCTCATCTTATCTTAAAAAATATTAGATATTTAGCTTACCTCTACTAGTATACTCTTGCTTACTAACTTCTTTATTATTCTGCATCTTAAAGATAATAGTAAGAACTAGTCCGACTTTATAAAACGGGTCTATTAGGCCCTCACCTATAGTAGCCTTAATACTACTCTCTCTAAAATTAATAAACTAATGCCTCTAGACAAAGTTAAACCTCTTATAAATAATGCATCTATATAAGAGAAAGCAATGCATAAAGCTAATATACTCTCCTATCCCGACTGCCTTGCTATATATAAGAAGGAAATAAAGGCTTAGAATATAAAAAATATAATAGCTTATATAGTAATCAAGTTAAAATGTGAGAACCTTTAGTTAGATAAAATTAAAGGCATTACTCAAGTATACACTATGCTTAATACTCTTAAGAAGAGATAGAAGAAGGGATCTAGTAGGCTTATAGAGCTGCTTAATAAGTATTATAGCTTATATCTTACTAATTGCAAAAATGTCTTAGACTTTATAGCCTAGCTTAAGTATATAAATAAAGAGCTAACTAATCTCTACTTAGAGACTACATTTTAGCCTATTTAAATTATCTTCCATTTCCTTTAAGGTCTTAGCTTCGCATTTAAGAGCTAGTATATAACCTTTCTCTAATAGTACAATCTTGTTCTAGGCAAGAATAGTATAATAGTCACCTTTAAGACTACTATCTAGAAAGCTTATAATAAGAAAAAGCAATAAGCTAACTCTATTAGCTTGTCTATAGTACTAGTAGCCTAAAACAATTCTTATACTAACTATTCTAGCGGCTATACTTCTACTTACTATCCTTTCTACAAATCTAAGACTTATAATAAAGCTATCTACTAAAAGAAGTTCCTAAATCTTAAAAAGAGCTATCTCTACTAAAGTACTTAAGGTAAGAGTAGAGGCAACTTTACTAATAATAGAGCTTCTTACAATCCTAGAAATAGGTCTAGAGGCAGTAGTAAATTAAACTCAAATAAACGCTATTACGTCTTTAACTCTCTAGTCCTAAATATAGAAGAGCTTAAAGTTTTAAGCATTACAATTAATTTCCTAACTATAAGTTAATATTCTATTACTATAATAGCCTCTTCTACTAATATAGCTCTTATTGCTCCTATCTATACACTCTAAAACAACTAGATTATAGATACCAGCTGTATTAGCTATACTACTAGCTCAATTCTACACTACACTAAGATCACCTATAATAATTATAGTATCTGCAATAAGGTAGGTGGTTCTATTAAATTTAAGAGCATTAGCACTATTAAAATCCTAATCCCTAGTACTAACAGTCGATAAACATTTATCTTAGTCTCTAATATTAAGTTCTACCTAGCTATAGGTTCTTTTAATCTCCTCTCTATGTCTTAGCTCTTTAGGAAAGGGCTTAGGCCCAAAATAATACAGGACTTAATCTTATAAACTATAGTAGGTAGCGGCCATAAAGTCTATATTAAAGCTATAGCTAAGAATAGCCTCTAGCTTCTTAATTAGGCCAAATGACTTCCTAGCTCCTCTTATTCTAAACTTATTATTTATAAGTCATCTATTAAAGCAATATAAAAACTAGCTTAGGCATTAGATTCCCCTTAATTTTCTAGCCCTAATAACCCTTTTATTATTCTAAGTAACTACTAACTAGTAGTAACCCTTTCTCTCTTTTATTTAAAAGTTCTATTACTATATTCCTATCTCTATTACTATTCCCTTATTCTAAATAGTAATATTGCAGCTATCTCTAGACCTTCTTACTTACTATTAGTACTCCTTTTATATATTTAAGCATTTCCTCTATATAGTCTTATACTATAACTAATCCTCTCTCTAGCTTTCTCTACTATTTATAGCTATTAGTCTAAGCGTTTTTAACCCTTATAATTATACACTATCGCGTAGAATAAAATAATCTAGTATTAGCAAATAGGTTATTCTAGTATATAAGCACTTAATAAGCTTATAGCATTTATAGATAATATTAACTTCTCTAAGCTACTCTAAAGTAAGAATACTTATATTTGCAATTCCTATATCACTTAGAAAGGCAAACGGCAGTCTTATAACTACTATATTATGCCTAGGGAACATTAGATAGAATTAATCCATTCTAATATTATAGGTCCCATTTCTATAAAAGAATATAATAGCAATCGCTTCTTTATTACCTTCTAATATAATAAGTTCAAATTTGTAGCTATTTATTACATTAAAGCAAAAGGGGAGATTATAGATTACTTTATACACTTTAAGAAGCATTTCGAATATTCTAGCTTAGACTAGATTATCTAGCGCTTCTATAGTAATAATAGTAGCAAATATATTATAAGCAAGTTATAGTGATTTCTCTTCTAAGAAGGCATTCTTTAGAAAGCCACTAAGCTATATACTCTATAAATAAACAGCCCTATAGAGCGTCTTAGTTAAACCCTTTAGTATAAAGCTAGTCCCCTTCTTAAGTCTACTAGACTCCCTCTTAAATATTAGTCTAAAGCTATTAAGTATACTATATACCTCTATATTTATAATATCTATTCTATTATAAGCACCTCCTCTTACTTTGCTTACTATAGCTACTAACTATAGTATAATTATATTAATACATTTAGGTCTATTATCTACTATGCTAGGCTTAGACAAAAGAAGAAGCTAGATAATAATACTCTTTATAGTATTCTTATAGGCTATAATAGCAATACAATCTGCTGTATTATTAAAGAAGATAGTCGTCTCGCCTATAGTACTATAATCAAGGCGATTAAAAGGATCCTATAGAAGCAATTTGATCTATATAATAAAGAGCACATCTATAATGCTCTACTTAATCACTTTATAGACCTAACTTAGTTATCTAAACTTGTCTTATACACTCTAATCTTACTGCTGCTTCTAAATCCTATAGGAAGTCTTAAATAGAAGTATACTTATATAAAGTAGATTCTTAAGAATAATAGCTAGTTTAATCTTCTACTAGAACTAGATATTTCTAAAGTCTTATCTTATTCGTATCACCTTACTATTCCTAGACCTACAAATCCTAAAAACTCTCTAGTAAGATATAACTTATATTAAATCCCTAAGCCTCTACTAAGAAACTCTCTAGTATATTCTTCTCTAGCCTATCTGCCTACTCCTTAGCCTTAGCCTTATCTCTTAGCACCTCGCTCTTATCTCTTAGATCTCTTAGCATCTTAGTCTTAACTCTTAGCTTATTCTATTGCTGCAGCCTACGCCTTAGAATCACATCCCTAGCTTATATTATAGTGCTAATAGTCTTCTTCACTTAATCTTAACTATAATGCCTTTTAGAATAATAAGCTTAAGCATTATAAACCCTAGCTACAAGACGCTAAACGGGATTATTAGTACACTATATCTTAGAAAGATAATATTTATAATAACCCGCCCTATAATCCTTTATAGTACAAGCTGCTAGAAGTTTATAAAGAGAATACTAAGTGGCTTCCCTTATAGCATTGCTCCCTTTATCTAACTACTCTACTTCTAGCTATAAAAGATAATAGCTTCTCTACTTCTAATATAATACAAGTTAAACTAGCTTATAATAATCTCTATTCTCTCTTAATATCCCCTAAAACCATTAAAGCCAACTCTAAACTAGAGGTTAATGCTCTAAACTTATTCTTTGTTTCTATATACTTATCTTTATCTATAGAAGTCTCACTACTCTTATACCTCTACTATACTAACTCTACTAAACCATTTAAGCTAAAAACGCTCTAGTAGGCTATAAATAGCCTGTAGTAGAGATATTAGAAAGCTGCAATTAAGAAGGAATATAACTCCCTTATTAAAAACAATACCTAGACTCTATAAACAGTTTCTAATAAGTAGTCTCCTCTCTCTAGTAAGTAGGTTTTTAAAGTTAAACGCAATGCTATAGAGGAGATTCTTTGCTATAAAGCTTAGTGGGTCATTCGTAGTTTTAAACAATGTAAAGGAATTGACTTTACTAAAACATTTGCCTCTATAATTAAACTAATAAGCTATAAAGCTCTCTTTGCTCTTACTGCTATATATAATTAGGAAATCGAGCAAATAGACATTAAGATCACCTTTCTATATAGTAATATTAAAGAAGAGGTCTAGATTAACCTTTCTACTAGCTATAGTATTATAGGCACTATAATCGCTAAGCTAAATAAGGCACTCTATAGCCTAAAACAGTCTCCTTGCATCTAGTATAATACTTTTACCAACTTCCTTATTATATAAGGCTACTACCCTCTTAATGCTAATGTATCTATCTTTATAAAAGAGGGTATTATTCTTACTATCTATATTAATAACCTTTTAATTATTAGAGAATCCAAACTAGCAATTCAGTGCCTTAAAGATACTCTCTCCGCTTAGTTTAAGATAATAGATCTTAGTCTATACTACTTCTACTTAGATATAGAAGTCATTTATAACCGCTCTTACTATACTCTATAGCTCTTATAAGAAGCCTATATTAAAAAGGTTCTAGAAGATTATAGAATAGAAAACTACTATAGAATAAATATTCCTATAAATCCTTACACTTACCCTTTATTTGCTAATAATAACTATATAGCTCTTACTGCCTTCTACTAGGAGTATTAATCTATAGTAGGCTCCCTTATATATACTATGCTTAGCACCTGTTTAGATATTGCCTATACTATTTTAGTTATCTTATAATACTTCTTAAATCCTACTAAGGCGCATATAGCACTTATTAAAAAAGTCTTCTAGTACCTAAAAGGTAGTCCCTTCTTATCTCTTATCTTTTATAGTTCTTTAGGCCCTCTTATAGGCTATATCAACTCTAACTATATAGGTGATTATAGAACCCGCCGCTCGATATCTGGCTATATATTTAATTTAGGCTCTATAGCTATCTCTTAGTCTTCTAAATAGTAGGCTATAGTCTTACTATTCTCCTATAAGGCCAAATTTATTAGTTAAATAAACGCAACTAAGGAAGCTATTTAGCTTTAGCATTTTCTCTAATAAATTAACCCTAATAAGGACCCTAGCCTTAGCGCTACTCTTATCTACACTAATAATTAAGGCGCTATTATGCTTACTAAAAATAATATCTTCTATAGTTATACTAAGCATATTAAGACCTAGCATTACTTTATTCGAGAGAAAGTTGCTAATAGTATAATAGAACTTAAGTATATTCACACCTTAGAAATAGTTACTAATAGGCTTACTAAGGCTCTTCTCTATAATGCTTTTAAGGCTTTTTATAAGGCTATAGAAGTGGAATAATATAGGAGCTTTAGAAGCTCTAATTTTCTATTATCTAGAGGGGAGAATATAGTTCTATTATATATTTTCTATTCTCTTTACTCACTTTACTATATATTAGAAAATCTATTCTAGGTATCACTTTTAGTTCTATTTTCTCTATATATCTACTAACTCACTTCACTATAATGCTATCCTCTACTATAAGCTTCTATGCTACTCTTATTCTCTCTTTTACTTATACTCTCACTAATGCTCTTCTCTTATCTAGCTTCTCTAGCTTACTATACCTTCTACTAATCTATTTTCCTATAAAGGTTTTAGATAGTAGTTTAATAGTAGTAGTGCTTAGTCTATAGGAGCTTCTCTCTATTCTTATATATATTAAGTTAAGTAGAAGTGTTAGAATATTAACTAGTTATATAGTATTATATAGGAGCTTCGCTCCTAACCTTCTAGTCTCCTAGCTATCTTAGGTGGCTGGGCCTCCTATATAGGTGGGCTCTGCCTATATAGTAGTAGAATCTCTAAGCAATATAAATTCTATATAACAATACGATAAGCCAAATTTAGAGTCTTTCAACTTCATTTGCAAGCCTATAGCAGGGGATGGTGTTAAGCTCTATAGGCTAAGAGACTTTCGGGCTGCAGAGGAACATTCCATGATATGGGGCATCGAAATGTAAGGTTACCCTTGAATTATCTTGATAGCGACTGATCGCAAAAAAATCCAAGGCTTTACAAGTTGGTGGTTGAAGCAGACTGTAGAGGTTCCGAAATGGCTGTTCAGTTTCTAGTGGCCCTGCCGGACCCTAGTGCTTCTTCCAAAGGAGGTTGGCTGCTCGAATTCCGCCACGAATAAACTTTGCACGAAGACGGCGTTTGCGGTGATGAACACCATTGTTGGTGGTTTTGCTCGGCACAGAATATTGAACCCCCTTTCAGAGGAGGAGAAACTGCGCCAAGTCAAGCTTATGATAAGCCTTGCCGATGTTTTCGGGTCGGACTGAGGAAGTTGAGTCTGAGGAAGTCTGCCGCAACTCAACTTCTACTTGCAGCGTATTAAATGGGTTAGGTTGGGTTGGGTTTAGCAACTTACCTAACCTAACCTAAGCAAAAAAATAAGCGATGTAACCTAACCTAACTATACCTAAGTTAGACTTAGGTTGACTTAGGTATAACTCTAAAAATAGATTATTAGTGCTACATCTAGATAAATACTTAAAGCACCTATAAGCCTTAGCTAAAGTGAGGAAAGCAAATAGGACTACTAATTATACCTAGGATTTAGATTATTAGAGAGGATAAGTAAGGTATATAGGAATAGGGGTGGCCCTATTATTGCATAGCAAACAAAATACTTATCTTAGCGCCTAGAAATGCTAATACTAATGCTATAATAGGCATAGTAGACTGCTTAGTTATACACTTAGGTATACCTAAGTATTATTTAGGTATAAACCTAACCTAGCCTAACCTAAGCGAGAAAATAAGCGACTCAACCTAACCTAACTATACTTAAGTTAAACTTAGGTTGACCTAAGTAAGCTTGGGTTTTGTTCACACGCTATCTACTTAGCTGTTAATATTTCAGGAGCTTGATGAACTGAGACGACACTGCTGCAGCTGGTCAATTTTTTAGTCATTCAACATGTCTCAGATATGGTGTTGCTTTTGAGTGATAGCAGAAATTTATAGTAAGTAGCGTTTGCTACACATTGCTCTGCGAAACTGGAATCAAAATGGAGTTTAGAAAACGATAGTCTTACTAAGGAAATGGGAATCAAAGTGGAGCGTGGAAAATAATGTATTTTAGTCTCTTCACGATAGTTTTCCTAAGGCAATAAATTTTACTTACTTCAGTTGTCTTCGCAAATGAAGCTTCTATTCACATATTTGTCAAGAATAGGACGTCCCTCACAGGGAAAAAAAAGATATGATTGCATAGATGAGCATGACGCACCGCTGTTAAGTATTACAAATTGAGAAGTTGTTGCGCTTCACCTGGAAAGAGCGAGACACTCGTCCAAAAGCTGTAGATCACGTGCTAAACACGTCGTTGAAACACTTGCGAAGTTATTGATCAAGAGTAATGAGAGGGAAGAAATAATATATAGAGGGCCTTAGCGCTGCGCTGAAATTGTATTACAGCAGCTTGAATATAAAAAAATGCATAAATCAAACTAGAAATAGAGTTACTCCACACTCACTCGAAACACATGATAATGCTTTATAAGTGTTAGACGAGCGGGTAGAATAAGTGAAAGGGCAACTGAACCTTGATATACTCGGATAGAAGGTCCCACGCGATTAGTGAGGAGATTAAACGGTGTCAACGTCCGTGGAACGCCTAGCAAGAAGATCGAATAAGCTCACTGCGAAGCATTTGTTTACAAAATATCGTATGCTTCCAACCAACTCCAGTGCACCCCTAAATGCTCTCTATAATTCCAAATTCAAGCATGTACTCTCTTATACAAGGAGTAAATGGCCCTCATTCAGGATTAGGCGGAACCGCTTCTCCCTTCGAAGCGACAATGTGGTCCAAAATCGCAATATGCTGCCGCAGCTTGACAACCTCCCCCTCCAGAGATTTATTTTTGCCTCGAGCTGTCTCAGCCGTTCCTTAGCGCGAGTCATGACGAGGGACTTCGAGGGCTTGGTACGGGCTGGAACGTTGTCAGCATGTTTTAGGAAAAGCAACAATTCTCCGAGTCGTGCATAGCTTGGGATGTCTTACAATCTGAGGATGTCTCAAAGAGATAAGTCGCCAAGTCCGCAATTTTATCATTTAGCCTTTCTCGGTAATTCTTTTCAACGATAGTGTGTGTTCGTTTTGCATTTTTCAAGGATTCTTTGTTTGATTGTCTTCTTTTAAGGCGGGGTTTGCTCGATGCACTCGATGCACTCGATGCACTTGCAGCTGATTTTGGCTCCCACGAGTAATTATCTGAATCCTCATCCTCCATTAACTCTTCGATGTCGGTTATATCAGAAGGCTCCGCAGGATTGCTTTGAGGTGACTTAGTCGAGACGTGAACACGTTGTTCGGATACTAGACGTGGGTACCCCGAATCTCCATCAAAGACTTGAAGACTTGGACTTGGAAAGGTCGACGAATATGGAGAATGGCCATGCAAAAAGGAAGATATAGGTGAGCTGTGACCGTACAGCGGCATGGAGGCCTCGTGTTGGTCCAAAGTAGTCGTAGTATATTGCCAAATCGGCATTTCAGAATGGGGAAGAGTGCCAGTCCAGTCATACTGATAGGCATGTCAGATTGACCCATACACTGAAGAGATAGAAAGTTTACCCCCCAGTCTGGAGTCTCAATCGCCTTGCTCTCTAGCAATGAGAAATAATCTTGCTCAATAACAGGTTCCATCGTAAGTTCAAAGTGAAACAAAGCCCACTGCATGAGATGGTGAACAACTGTGTTCCCAGGATACCGATGTCTTATGTGATGCTCGAGCACTTGACCACCTTGGCATCTTGGCTCTGCAGTCTTACCATCAGTATACGCCTGCTGTGGCATTGAAGCTTTTCACAAGGAACTCATGCGTGTCATGTAGCCCAGAGATTTCGTATATGCCCCAGATCTCTGTAAAACTTAATTGCCCCTAACAGGGCGGCTCCTTATTTGGGTCACAACAGCAGCATATTAGTACGAATTTATGTCGTGCCTTCCAGTCGCAGACAGGCTTTTTGCCAGTGAAATCGTGTCCTAGGCTTCGGATTGTGACAGGAAGTTCCACCCCAGTTGAGCCACTCGATCTACACGCTAAACCGCACGCCCTATAGAGTATTGGGTCCAAATTGAGCTGAACCGGTGGGGAAGGGACGCTGGTGGGAGCCTCGAAAAGGGGTCTCGTGGGAGTGTCACGGCCGACAGAACTTTTATGTTTTCTGGAATTAGAACTCGGAAGAAAAAAAGAAAAAAAGAAAAACCACCTTGCCAGGGTACAGGTGTACAGGTCAGAAACGCCAATTCTCTTGGCCTCGCTTATTTACAGGGGTTTGGTGGGAGCTTGACCATTAATGACAGGCGCCTAACCTCGATCTTTCTCAAATCACTTGTGGCAACTTTTCGCAAGAACCTTCCAGCGGTAGTCTGGTGGTTTCAAAATCAAGCACAGCTAATGTTTCCGTCAATACCATTGCCCTTATTCGGCCATCGAGCATTGGTAATACTCTATACACCTCTCCGCATTTATTGACAAACGCGGGCAATTAAACATCCGAAAAAGATTTGAGGTAAGCTCCAATGCTAGTTTGATAGCCCATGGTTTCGTTTACTGGTTGCCTGGCTTAGCCCTGAGAAAATACTAAAACCCCTATAGCAACCAAAGGCAGTCAATCCTCAAAGTTTACCTCCTGATCCTCATAGTAGAGCGGAAACATTATTCAAGACATGTATAGTGAGCGAGAGAATATTACCATATCATATGTCATGTGGCAAAGTGTATAAACCATATATTCCAAATAAGCCTGGGGAGCATTGCCCCGTTTTGGTTCAGACTTTCGTCGCATCGGTTGAGAGCTGTAAAAAACGTTCAGCCAGCCTAAGGATCGGAGAGGCACGAATAATTATACACAGGATTTGTAAACAATAGTGGTTTTGCATGCCAAGTTCACGCCCAGGACTTGGCAATGCATACACTCAGCTCTAGGCGAGCAATAAAATACCACGGTATTGGTGCCACCTTCCAAAACGGTTGATAAACACGTTTGATGTGCGGGATATCTTCCAACGATATAAGGCGTGAGTAGCGGTTCCAATGCATGAGCTACATATATAAGAACCGTGACTGGACAGTAACCACGGCAGCAAGTGGCGAGTCTAGGGCATTACTCACTAGGGCTGGAGCCTCAGTGACATGCACGGCAGATAGGCGAGTTCCTGTACCCAAGTAAAGCGGTTTCCTAATCTAGACAGTAGTGTGGAGAAATCTATCCATTCTAGTTCTTTTATTAGAGAAGCAGAAAAAGCAATCAAGGGGTTGATGTAAAAGGACATCTGACTGATGTTACTACCAGTATCATAGTATTTATTCTTAGGCGGGTATTTGAAATGTCATAGTTTTATTTTCGCTCTCTGAAATGATCTCATACTGTAATGCTACTTTTGAATAGAAATGTATCGGGTGCGTTCGCTTCATTCCAGGCATAATTAATAACATGTACTTGAGCTATAGCTACTATTTGTATTTTCCGAATATTCGCGCTCTCCTTTGCGTTCTTTTCTTTCTTTTCCTCCTTTGCTACTTTTACTTTTATTCTTCACTTGAAATTTGAGCAAATTAGAACTTCAACCAGTTCTACTTTGTTACGTTTCTATAGAAGTTTTATTTCATTGGATATATAGTGCGGCGAGATTGCGTACAGTTAACCAAGAAGTAGTGATAGTATAGCGAAAAGGACAACTGGTACTAGTGAGTAGTAAATTGAAAGTTCATCCACCTCAAGTGGATATGTCTAGCTTCGTCTGCGCCGGGAAAGTATCCTTAATAAAGCAATGCACCTACGTGGGCATAAATGCATCACTAAACATTATAGTAGAAGAGAAGAGAAAAAGCATCATCTACGTCAAAATTCCTTAAAGGAGGAAAAGGGAAATCTAGCTACTAGATTGTTTAGCAATTTTCAAGCCTCAAAAGTGCATTTTCAACGCCCTCGTGTAGGATCCTTAGCCAAATCTCTTTGACAGGACGGAGACAAAAAAAGATAGTTCGCCTACAACATTTCTTACAAAAACACGTATATGCTTTGCTATACACTCGGATTTAGCTGCTTACATAAGCCTGCCATAAGACTCTTCACCTGGCTCGAGCTTTTCTCTACATAAATAATAATATATGCTCATCACGTCTTGTACTAGCGTTGACTCTATTAATTATCATCTTTATGACCAGCTTATATGAGTTAAACATTCGTCACATGACACCCCATTTCTGGAATTGATATAATTTCTCCTTTCGGAAGGTATACCCTGAATACTCCGTAGTCTGTGATAGATGCTTCTTATCTGCCGGCGTCGCATTCCTAATTCGACGACATGACTTTGCGATGGCTCCAAGGAGACAATAAATTGATCATGGGTATATATACCCAGCCTGTGTCGAATGTGTAGAGGCATTATCCAGCACCTTTGAAATATGGCGTCTTGGACTGTGTACTGCGGGGTTGCCGTCATCGGCATATTCCTCCTTAGAAAACTGTATCTCAGATTTGCATACACAGCATTTGATCACCGAGTAAGTGGTGTCCCAACACCTTGGAGACATGAATACCAAGCAGCAGTTCCTTCTCCTGGTTGGTTTCTGCTTCTCTCAGCATGCATCACCAGGCTATTCTTTAGCTCAAAATCACCGGAGCTTAAACGCTGACAGATTCACAGTCTCAAGTAAAGCCTACAAATGTTTCCACTAGTCAAGAGAAGATTGACGTCGCAACGGCCTATGAGATTATTCCCTTGGTCGATTTTGATTGGCGGGCCAAAGAACCCATTAAGTTTAGAAACTTCAAACCCAAGTATCATTTGACAATGGGTACGCCCATTCTCTTTTCTTCTGGCCAATGATGTTATTTGTGATATTTATTGCTTAGATACGAAAAGTGTCAAACGTTGCCCATCATCCTTTACTCGCACTGACATCAATGGCGTCTAGGCATTTCAAATCTGTCTTTGTCGGAGCTCATCGAGATGGATCGCAACTATGTGTCTCGCATGAAGCTCCGGAAGCAGATTATTGAAGATCATCACGATACTGTCATTCAAGCCTCGCCCGCCAGCAGACCAGCCCTCAACGAACTTTATACCTGGCTGACCGGCTCCTATCTACCAACCCGCTTTCCCTCCATGTTCACGTTGTCGCCCACCCATCTACTCAATTTAGTCACTTCGGAGTCTCTTCCATTACAGCCACCTACAGACCCAATCCACACCTTCGAGCTCCTGGGAAAGAATTTAGACGATGACTTCCTACTACTGCTCCCGTCAAGCGATAGTGATCAATACGAGCTAAAGGGGTTCATAACTTGTTTTCCTTCGGGTTTCAATACGAAAGAGAAGTTCGGGATGACGCTAAGAAATATTCATACCCCTGTTCCCGGATATAAAGAAAAGTTGGAGAGGAGCATGGATAGATTCTTCGAGAGATTGGAAGTAGGGAGGGTTGTGCAGAGATCAAACGTAAGTTAAGTCTGTATTTCCAAGTGGTCTCTGCCGCTCAAGATTGACAACAATGTAAGATGTTTTGGAAAGTACTTTACTGAGAAATGTCTAGTGGGCTATAACAGCCCATGGCCGGTTGTTTGCGGCGAGTGGCACCCATTTATACGAAGGCGAGGAGCCCGTACCAGAGGACATAGATGTCAATAATGCAAGTCCTCTACCACTTGTGCGTTTCTTCTCGAGAACCCGCTAATCCGTAGTCTAGACTTTCCTTCGGTGTGAGCGTCAGCTATTACATCGACTTCCCGAGTCCAAGGCATTAGTTTTCTCGTTCAAAACCTACCTATATCCCCTTTCGGATATCAAAAATGAGGGTTTGGGCGAGGATCTCGCCCAAGCTATTGACGGGCTGAAAGAAGGTAGTGTCCCTGCTATGCATTTCTACAAACGGGGAGTCGTCTGGGGAGAAGCTGTAAAAGCCTATCTTCGAGCTGATTGAGAACAAGTCACTTTATGCTTAGCCAAGGGCGGTGACTTTGCCGCTATAAAGCTGAAGTTTTAAAGCCCGAGTTTGATAATATAGATTGCTTTGTCGAAGTCCCGAAGCTTACTCGGGCGTTTTTCATGCTCAAAGGTTGGTGGAGTTCGGGGGCTTGCCCGGCTTAGTTCGTACTCGAAATGCTTGCTCGGGTCCTTTTATCGTGATGTCTCCTGCATTTATGTGGCATGTGGATGGCAGAAATTATGAGCTGAGCTACCGACACGAGAATCAGGAACAATCACGACCTGTAGGCTTTTAATGCTTGTTGCCAAGACTAAGCCCATTTCCCAATTGAGACAGGGTCGAAATAATCTGAATTCGCATGTAGCACAAAACTACGATTGCTTGCCTCGTCCGAAATTTTCAAAGTTTCACACCAATGGTAGTATAGTACCTCGAGTCTGCATATTGGGTTGAGCAGCATGCAAAACTCACGAGTCAAGCTTGCCTGTGCAATTGTCTGTCCCTAAAATTTTGCACTGTGCGATCTAACTACCAAGATCTAGGCACACTGCTTTACTGTACCACCCCTGTACGGTGGGCAAAACCTATATATAGGCAATATCATTGCCCTGCGCCCTGCGCCGCTGCGCCCTAGGATTTTAGATTTTAGATTTACAATTTTAATCAAGTATAAACAATATTTTAAATAGCTCTTAACTATTATAAAC
>QGMG01000269.1:0-38461 GCA_007825325.1 Lachnellula cervina | reverse complement strand
GATGAGTTGGTGGCGGCGAGGGAGGAGATTGTTGGGAGGGATTTGTTTAGGACTGCTCTGAGTGATTTGGCGTAGATGGGGAATAGGGTAGTGTGGTGTGAGGAAAGTTGTGGCAGAGGGGGGTTTGGAAAGGGAGGCTTTTGTTTGAAGTAGGTACTTTACCCGGGTAGTGGTAGCTTTAAGACCCATCTATCGAAATTGACCAGGGACATATATTACTTCTCTAGTGCTTTTAACGACCCATCAGCCTCCAGATGCCTAATATACTCCCCTTTCAAATATTAGCTAAATATCAAAGTTCGACAAAGTAGAAAAGCACTTACCAGCAACCCTCCAAGTCCTTTCAACCCCTCTCAACCTCCCCACAACAGCCCTCAAGCCCGCCACCTCTTCAACATCACCCTTCTCCCTAATAAACCACGCAAACACAGCCGAAGCCTGATACAAACAGTGACATATAAACGGGTTCTCCACCAACCCATCACCATCATCCAGCAAATTAAACATCTCCCTCGTTACATCTCTATACCCCCGAATGGAAGCCTTCTGCATATCTTCTTCCTCTGACATTCTGATCCCCAGTGCAGAAAACTGGTTATTGCATGCATAGATATCATAAAGCACCAGACGCGCCGAATAGCAAAGCGCTATCGCGACCAGCATGCTTCTATCTTGCGCTTTATGATTGAGATAGGTAGACAGCGCCAAGAGCGTTTGATGCAACTGATGTGCTTCGGAAAGTCTGAAGTGCGGGTCTGTGGTCGCTTTGGCAGGGTCGTCGCGGTGCCCCAACACAAGACCTAAGATGTGCGATGCTTGGCATGCACTTGCGAAAGAGCCCACTTCGATGGTGCAGGTAATGGAGGATGAGAAGAGTGGCTGATTTGTGCCGATCTCGCCATTGTTCCAGATGGATTCCGTGCACGGGAGAAGGGTGCCTTTAAGTGGTTCCGAAACGTTTAGAGGCAGGCCGTGGACGCCTAGGTTTACGTATCTATGCGTGAGGAGAGGCTTTAGTGTTGATAATGTAGGGAACTTGGAGGGGCATACCGGTCAAGGATAACAATAGCCCACCAAGCCCTCCTTTCCTCCTCGCGATAAGTCCAAGTCTCAGGCTCCTTGAAAAGCTGCGCGGCATACTTGCAATGAAACCCCATCATTATCCCCAGCCTGGCCGCATGACTAATGCTCAAATACGACGCAGGATATATCGCATGCCCAATCTCATAAATAGCGATTAGAATAGCAGACTGAAGTAGCTGAAGCGATATCAGGCCCGCATGTTCAACTCGGGAAAGAGCCCCCTTCGCCAAACAATACAGCGGTGAAAGTGCGGGGTGTTCGCGATCAGATGGAAGCTGAGAGACAAGCTTCATGCAGAGGAGCAAGAGTGCTAGCCCCGTGTCTGTAGCCGCATTGAAATTATCCACTTTCTCAGTTATTCTCTTCTGGCTGAGGATGGGTAGCCAGGTATGGGTACGCAACCAATAGGAACTGCACAAAGATTGCAAAGGCGAGCTAGAGATCAGCACATCCATAATCCCCACCGGAACTGGCAAATTGGGAAGTAGCTGGCTAGCACTTATAGGACGATGCGCCTCGGAATCCAGAAAAAACGTCGTCGGAAACAGCGTATGGGAGGTCATGTTAGGTAATCCTTCAACGGGTAACAAGAAACCAGCATGTGGTTTGAAATTGACCCCAGCATTGCCATTGCTACTGTTTGATTGTGTCTGCGTCTGGTTCCTGAGTAATTGTTCCAGTAATTCAACTCTCTGTGAAAGGGATTCAGAAGAGTCCCTTTCTGAATGATTGGAAGAGGGCTTTGGCGGGGTAGGGTATGTACATGGTTTGCCTAATCGAATACACTAGATTGTATAACATATTAGGTCCAAATAACTTTTTTTCTTGCATTTGCATTAAAACTTGCCAAGGAACATGTAGGTAACTCTTTTGTACATTTCCGTTTCAATTTCCTGCACACGCGTAAATGTTAGTTATAGATGGGTGTGGGCTTTGATCTGCAGGCATATGTACCTGCATGGCAAGCACGCCTGAGTGGCTTGACGCGTAGACATGTCTAATCGGGTGATGGCACAAAATCCAGGGGTCCCGTCTCACTATGATATGAAGCCTAAGAGAATGAAGCAGCGTTGAATAAAACCGATATCCGCAGCGGCATCAGCGGAGACGGTGACCGCTCTATATGTATCTGCTAGACTGGCTTGATACGGAAATAATTAACCGCGCCGCGCTTTGCAGGAGCCACTAAAAACGCTTTAGAAAGCAAGTATGAACGTGAGCGGACCACGTGAGCGGGGATTTGTATGAGTTGCCGCTCTCTGTCCGCTCTTGATCCACTTGGCCGAGCTTGAGGACCAAGCATTGCAACACCAAGAAGTATAGAATGTGACTAACAAGGTTCCTGCTTATTGATACAATCTTCTCTACTGTACGGATATAGAACAGATTTTGAATTAGGATACTTCCTAGCGCCGGAAAAACTTGGGACTTGGGACTGCAATCACTTGAATCGACTACCGCGCTGAAGCCTAAATACAGCTAATCTTGGGAATCGTTTTTTACTGAAAGAGCTAACGCAATGCGACGCCAGGACGGTCTATTTGCAATACTGCCTGCCTGATGCATCTATATGCAGAACCTAACGCATGAATACAAGCGACTAAGCATAGCGTCATATGCCAAAACCTCTCAAGTCATTATATCCTTGGACCAGCCTAAATTTCCACCTAAAGCTTCTGCTTCAACAAGCTCTTCATCCTCCTCTCCACAGCATTCAAGTACTCTGTCGTAGTAACATAATCCTCGCGTCCGGTCTTCCCACACGCGAGCGCCAAGTCCTTGGTCATAATTCCATCCTCATCAACAGTATCTATACACGCCTTCTCTAGACTCTCGGCGAACGCAACAACCTCAGGTGTCCCGTCAAGGGTGCCTCGTTGCACAAGCCCACGTGTCCAGGCGAAGATGGAAGCGATGGGGTTGGTGGATGTCTCGTTGCCTTTTTGGTGCTCGCGGTAATGGCGTGTGACGGTGCCATGGGCAGCTTCGGATTCAAAGGTCTTGCCATCGGGAGTGATGAGGACGGATGTCATGAGGCCCAGGGAGCCGAAACCTTGGGCTACGATATCAGATTGTACATCTCCGTCGTAGTCTGTTTCCTGATTAGCATTCTTTCTTTTCTCCGGGACAGAAACA
The DNA here is from genome assembly GCA_007825325.1 of Lachnellula cervina. NCBI lineage: Eukaryota > Fungi > Ascomycota > Leotiomycetes > Helotiales > Lachnaceae > Lachnellula > Lachnellula cervina. The sequence continues at coordinate 35,242 of QGMG01000269.1, read as the reverse complement.
GGGTTGGGAGAAGAGGGGCATACTCTTCAAAGCCATAATGTAACCCCCAGAGCTCTTCATCATCTGCGCAACCATATCATCAATAAGACGATGCTCATACCAGATCTTCTTGCTCTCAAACTCGTTCTTATAATCCTTCTCATAAACCTCCTGGAAAATATCCTTAAAGCGCCCATCATACTTCTTCAGGATGGTGTTCTTGGTGCTCATATACAGCGGCAGGCTCTTGCTGATCGCCAGCTTGAAACTAGCATGTGCGAACCCAGTAATACTCTCATCGGTATTGTATTGTGTCTGCGCAACCCCACCACCGTTCTTGAATTGGTAAACCTCGATTTCCTCAGGCTTGCCTCCCTCGGGTGTGAAGACCATGGAGAGCTTGCCATTCCCAGTAATCACTTTGTCTTTCGCGCGGTATTGGTCTCCGAATGCGTGGCGCCCGATGATAATGGGCTTCTTCCAGCCTGGTACGAGACGGGGGATTCGGGGGATAACGATGGGTTCTCTAAAGACTGTGCCTCCAAGAGCATTTCTGATTGTGCCGTTTGGAGATAACCACACTAATCGCAGATATTAGCAACCTGCTTTACCCCGCATATTCGAAGGAATGGAGAGACGGACTCTGCTTGAGTTTGAACTCCTCGACTCGCGCCTCATCGGGCGTAATAGTCGCGCACTTGACACCAACACTGTACTTCTTAATGGCCTCCGCGGAGTCAATGGTGACCTGGTCATTCGTCTCGTCTCTGTATGGGAGTCCCAAGTCGTAGTACTTCAGGTCGATATCCAGGTACGGGTGAATAAACTTGTCCTTGATATCCTTCCAGATAATCCTCGTCATCTCGTCGCCATCGAGCTCGACCACGGGGTTCTTGACCTTGATCTTCTGGAAGCCGGCCATGGTGCGTCTGGCTTGGGTGAAGCTGGCAGTGTTTCTCGCGGCGAAGGATAGAGAGGGGGAGGGGTGGAGGAGTGTTCGTGACAGGGAGGACGAGAAGCGTTGGGCGTTCATGATCTCGGAATGAATAGGACTGCCGTGCGCAGAACCCGATACCGTTGATAGGCAAGTTGGTGGTTTTCCGGTATAGGACTGACTCTACTGGTACGAGTACGAGTATGACCGAGGGTATTGATATGTGGAGGTGGATCCGCGGACAGCCGTCAACTGGGGAATGACCGAGGGACACAAGCAGAAGGAGGGGAAGGAGGAGCAGGAGCTCAGGGTGGTTGTCTCGAAGATTGCAGGATAGCGACCGATAAATCACTTGTTGGATGGAAAAGGAAGGTGGACGTCATTTTCGTAGTCTTCTCTCAAGTTTTCATACTTAAATTCCCAGTCTCCGCCCAATTCGCAGAATTTACGGATAATCTAAGGATCACCCGAAATTAGAGCGATTTCTGCAAAGCCCCGCTGTGGGCCGATCCGACAACGGAGGGGAGATTATCATTGTTTACCAAGGTATATCCTCAATTACAATAGAGTATCTTTATATACTTATCTGAACACATACTTTAAGTCTTACAGTGTTTTACGGCCTTCTCCACAACAAGCCTAACGCGGCTTATGCTAGATGGATAAAGGCGGCACTCACTCACTCGGTATACGGAGTTGACTTTTTGACTTTTAATGCCTCACGCTGTGCTGCCTAGCACATTATAATCTAGTGCCGCTAATTCCCATTTACCACGAGAATAGCTTTTGTGGAGAAGGCAGTAAAACACCATAGGAGTTTAATCCCAAGGGCTTTATTTTTCTCATCCCACTTGTTCCTCACAATAATGTAAGTATGGTGTGTTAGTCTGTCAGTCTTACTCAGTGTCAAGAACATAAAAAGTACTTTACACCTCCCTAAAAGAACTTTAACAGATCTTAACCAATTCTTCAATATAACAATCAATTTAGTATCTATTCCGACGACAACAAAAACAATAAACGCCTGTCCAAACTGCCAAAAAAACACCATATTCTCCTTCAAACCCCAATGCACCCCATTCCACCCCACCCCTGCCAAAAATGCCCGAAAACCAAAGCCACCACCAATCTATCATACCTTAAGCCAGAGCAATAAAACAAGGATATCAATATGAAGACAGCCGTGAAAACCATAAAATAAACACCCATGGGGACATTTGATGTTCCTTGTAGATGTTGAGACCAGAAGACAGCCGTGAGGAACATTGATAAAGACCATGATGTTGCGAGGACCGTAAGGATGCCGAGGATAACCTTCTCTGTGCGATAAGCAAGTGCGCCGAATAACAAAACGCCGCCGAACAAAACGCCCCATGACAGTACACTGTACACAGAAAACGAGAGATCCTGAGGTTTTCGAGGAAAGGTTGTTGAAATCATTCCTGAAGTTCCGTGAAGTGAGACCCAGACTCCGAGTGAAAAGCATAGAAAAGCGAATCTTGAAAACTTAGTGGAAGGAAGAGATGAAGTGTGAGAGCAAGGAAGAAAATATTCCCTTGACAGTAGTAGCGCCTTCCCACCGAAAAAGGGAGACAAAACTGTGCCCAACCCCTACTGGATATAGTAGATAGGGAAGAAGATGAACGACACTTTTCCCAGCAGCCCATCTGTAAACACCGTCCAATCTGTAACGCCACTCCAAAATAAATCCTCTCCCAACGCCGATACGCCGACCAAGCAGTCTTGCCACCCATAAAAGTTACTAATGCCGTTCATCGTGATGTTTGTCTGCCGTTGCGTCATGTCTTCGTTCTTATAACCATTACTGCCAGCTCGAAGATTGGGAATCCCCCTCATACCCCGCCCTATCATTCCTCGAGGACAAGCTCACACTCGCCGGTATATAAGAGCTGGAACTCTCATAAGACGGCGCCGAACTGCTTGTGCAGTAGAGGCACTCCTTCCACCATGGAAGGGCACTTCCATGATTAACATACCCACTCCCATCGCATCCCCTGCATTCAGAATACGGTTGTGTCGGAGCCTCAACCTCCATCTTATCCTCATGCTTGGCCTCCTCAATGCCCTCTAGCCCCTTCGTGCGCGCAACTCTGCGCTCATCATCGCATTCCACTTTGCAAGTTGAGCACTTCCACCCATTCTTGCTAACGCTGATGCGTTTCAGGCATTTGGAACAGCGCCACCAACGTTCGTTGACACGGCGTTCACGACGCCAGGTTTCTTTGTCGGCTCCCTTCTTGCTGACGCTGGGTCGACTCATATCCTCTTTGTGGAAGTCGCGGAGGTGGTCGCGGTAGTGGTCTTTGCGTCCAAATGGGTCCTTTGCGCGCGTGCAGTTCTGGTAGTCGCAGGGTATGGATTCTTTCTCTCGAACATGAAGACGGGTATAGTGTCTAATGAGGTCTGCCCAGCGAGTGAAAACGGGCCGAGAACCTTTCTTTTCCCAGCAGGCTTTCCCGGGGAACTGACATGGGTGGCGGCCTTTCTGGGGGTTGCTAGAGAGAGAAGTGCTGGTTAGTAAATTATAAATGAAGACGTTGAAATGGCAGCGGGATATGTAACGTACGGTTCTCTGTCTAGATACACGGTTCTAGGAGTGTATGCGCTTTCGGGAAAGTCCTTGAGTAAAATGAGGTAAGGCTCTTTCAGTTTAGACTCTTTTGGTGGTAGTTCTAGGTCATAGTAATTTCCAATCTCCCAATTTCCTTCCCACATAAGACTGGTGGGCGTAGGACGCACATTGGCTGGTCTCACGATTTGATTCTGTTCGGAATAGCTTTCTTGTGGGTAATAGTAGCCAGACGCGTTGCTGGATGAGGTTGTTTCAAATGATAAGTCAGAATTGTGACTTTGGTCGTAGTAGTTGGAGCTGAACGCCGAGTTTTCGAACGCTCCAGGGGATCCCATAATCAGGGATGGAGAGATAGAATATCCCGTCTCATTAGAATTGTAGCTGTTGGACGAATCAGACGATTGGTGGGAATAACTATTTATCATTGGGACACTTTCATATTCCCCCAAATGTGCCGCACTCTGTGCTGAATTGCGTGGCATGTTTGACTCTTGAAATTTCTCGGCTTCGAGCGCGGTGATAACAATTAGACAAGTGCTGTAGTCCTTTGAAGGTTCTGTGATACCCCCTGAAGAAAATTAGTCCAAATGGACCAAACGAATTATGTGCTCAGAATCACTTGGCTGAGTGTTCAGGTTTTTGGGGATTAACAGAAACATTGATTGCTCACCCGTTAACAAGTGATACAAAGAGATTAATCGGTGTGAAGGAACGTGTGAATTAAGATCTTGTAGGTAGAAAGTAATTGATAAGAAGCCGGGTGATTATTGTTTGGGGGACGGCTGTTAAATGGGTCACCTCAGTTGATGAGGCTATCTAACGATGCAAGCGGTCACCTGTGCTTGTATACCATTCCACGTGCAAGGTATACGCAAAGAGCACGTCGAATTCATAGTCTAACAAGGCGTACAAAGCGCCATTCATGTGTGGGACCACAAGAGAGGAACACGTTGCTCCCATGCATCTGCATTCAAGAAGGGTGCGAGCCCTGAGTTGAAGGATTCGTCGAGAGAAGGGAATTCCCATTAGCCCCATATGCAGATCTGTAATGGAAAACATATTCCACATCTTGCCTTATACGCTCACCGAAAGGTATATATCGAGCCCAGTAGCGAAGCTCTGTGAGTCGTCGAGTCGCTATTCAGTCGTGGAGGAAATCGGCGAAGCTCAAGGGCTTGAGGTAGGTTGGAATTTCTGCCTGAGAGCCTCGTTCCGGTGTAACCAGCGGGTAAGGGGGGGACCCTTCATGTACAGGTCAAAATTACGGCATCCACAGCCTTACTAGGGCTTACAGAAGCTTCTACCGCTCCTTAACGCAAGGCATATTTGAAGGCCTTTTCCCCATACGGTGAAAACTCGATCGATGGAATGAAACTTAACCAAACGGCGACCCGAAGGCAACGACTTGGCTTGGGCGCGAACCATTTGGGCAACCGAGCCCTTCCTCTTAACTTCTCGCTCAAAGGGACTGGTACAACAGGGCGACGACGATGTGCTCTTTCCGTTGGGTCTTAACAGAAAGAAGATCTCGCTTCGAATTTCGAAAGACGTAGTAGGCTTTTACTGATCGCCCAGCTCTTGATGCCACGTTGTGTTGATGCTGCAGTAGAAGAACCAGGGCCGATCCATCGTGTTGAGGGATGATAGGATGAAGAAGGTGATGATGGGTGTTCATTCTCAAAGGTGCAGAGCATTAGGCAACCGTTCTTATAGTTCGCCCTGATTTTGCCTCGTCGGGCCTCGTCGCCGCTTTGAAGGACAATTGCGTTTTGAAGACGGGGCTGTCAAGTGAACACTAGAGTAAGAAAATCTTCGAGAAGAAATCCTGCCGCACCGCCTCATGCCACATCCATCGAGAGTGTCACCTCGGATGCATTTATATGGCGCATGTGAAGGGTGGTGAAGGCTGGGTTGAATCCTCGGGTTGAAGGAGCTTGGCGTGGTGAGATCAAATTTCCATCATGTAATTGTTTATGGATGGATGAATAGCACTATTGCAAAACAATCAGCTTTGATACTTTGTGAAGCTTCAGGTAGAGGAACAGAAAGATCTTCATGAGGGTAGCAGTTCTGATGGCAAAATTTGTTAATTGAGGAAAGAACGAATGAAGTCGTGCATTGGCCAATGAACTGCACACTGGTGGGAGGTTTGCTAGCGTTTTCAAGGTGGGGCACTTTCTCTCTCTCTCGGCCTTCTGATTGATTGCAACGAGAAGTAACAGTAACGTGCTCAACTTGACCAAGGCAAACGGTGAGAATTTTAGACAAAGACTGCATTCCATGCAAAGAACCAGGAAGGGCCATAGTCTTATACTTTGCCTTGTACCCCTATATCTTGGCGAACCGTAACTAGATACCTATGGAAACAGAAGGTTAGGCACTGTTGGGCAGAGATACAGGCAGCCGCCACCCAGATGATGGCTGTATCTCCCTAGCGACGCATATAATTCGACGTCTGGTCACTTGGAGTTCTAGCCCTAAATATGTGTTGGCGTCTCCAGCTATTGCATTCCTCGCCGTCACCAATCGACTGGATATGAGTATCGGAGTCTAACGTGCTACAATGTGCGTGCATATAGCCGACGTCTAGATATATCAGTTATCAATTGTTGTTTTCGTCTTCTGCCCCTTCGTTGCATCTGTTATCTCTAATCTTGCGCTACTCGTGTTCTTTCCGCTGAAGAAGGGCGACCGACAACAGAACGGGGACCAATTTGAGACTAGAGCCCTGAACTTGGCAGACTCGGAGAACATTGCCCAATATCACAGGGGAATCGCGAAGTATCTGATATGTCAAAAAGGCAAGGTCATCAGGACCAGATAAGCCGACTTGTTTGCTAATTAAGACGTGCTAATGCCGTTTGTCTCAGCGCTAGACCGGTCAGAGATACATGCCATGCCATGCGCCATCCAGTTCGAACACGAACATTGTTCCGTAGACGCCTTTCCAATAACTTATACATCGTCCTCCAAGAACTTGTATGCGAACTTGAAATCCGCCTTTCTTCGGTTCATCCTGGAAGAAAGATATTAGTGGGTTTTCCAAGGGTATTGCGGAAGAAGTTGATAGTGAGATCAATAGTTATAAAAAATAAGGAACTTACCACGTGCTCTCGTAATCAAAGAAACGATATGTCCCTTGCTCAAACTCCTCCGTGATTGTTTTCGGCTCCTCGTGCCTCTGGAACCAGGTTTGGTATTGTTTATGGAATCTCCAACTTTGATCCTTGAGTGCCTTGGCTGCCAGGTACTGTTGATATGTCCCTTGTTTATAGTAGAAGACGTAGAAAAGCGTATCTGGGTCTATGCGGGAATATAGTCGAGGATCATCGAAGACCGGATCCAATTCTTGAGGGTAGTACGAAGGCGTAGTGATACGATTTTCCTGCTTGTAATTCTTAGGTGCGCCAACGTCACCCATATCTGGGATGTTGGCTAGTGACGATGCAAACATTCTTTGAGTTGCAGGCGAGTTCGGCGACGTGACGCGCTTCTCGGTGGACTCGAGAGATTGCATAAGATCCTGCAGCCCAGAGGGTAGATGATATATAGACTCATCCTGGTCCTGAGTAACACTATTATTGTTGCCATTTGTAATACCGTTTGAATGTGACGGGCCAGCTTCCAACGGTTAGTACAAGAATAGAGACTGAAGGGATAGAACACACCTCTCGAGCTCTCCCCTGAATCTGCTGCAGATGGAATTCTACTAGATGCAACTCGGGAGGGACCCGCCCTTGTAGAATCTGCAATCTCAGCGCTCTTGGACTTGGGCACACTCGATTGACCCATTGTTGGAGATTTTGTCTGGCTGGTGGCAGGAGTTTCGGAGACACTGGCAGAAGCTGGAACGGCCGGCCTTGATACTGATGCCTGAGGAGTAGCGACAGGTTGGGCATGGACAGCAATTGGCGAAGCAGTAGAACTTGCTTTTCGCCCAGCATATGCAGGTAAGGGGGGGTGACTTATTGGAGTATTTAGAGGGGGGACACTTTCGGGAGGCGGGGGTAAAGGAGCAATCCCGTGACTGTTTTTATCATTCGCCGCTGCCGCCGCTGCAGCAGAGAAGGACTTAAGAGTCTCCCCGGGTGCTCTCGTTGGTACTGGGGCAGGCTTCATCTGGCTCACTGTGCCGTTGGTGATATTATTTAGTGGCGTATGTAAGGTTGCCATTGTTGGAAGAGGGCTCTTCAATTGGGTGGACGGTCGTCGTGCAGAGGTGGCACCTTCAGCGGCTGCCACAGTTTTAGATTTTCCATTCGGCAAACTGTTCGATCGAACATCTGGATCGGGTGTTTCTTCTTGTATTGATTGTGTATCTTGGGAGGATACTCGGTCATTGTCGTTGTTCATACCGTAGGCGTCCTCCTCTTCTTGAAGATTGAGCTCGTCATAGAGCTCCTCATCCTCCATGAAATCCGGTTGCATGCCATCAGACACGTAGAACTTAATGTCGTCCTTGATGGAATTGATCTGCTCTGTCTCCACCCCGCCATTTTCTAACGAACGTTTGATCAGCTCGAGTTTCCCTTGATGCCATTTATGTCGTTCGGTAATGCGCTCAATCTCGGCCATTCGATCTGCCTTCGACGATTGGTTCTTGCCCTTCTTCATGGTGGCCTGTATCCCTTCGCCCTCAGCCTCGAGTGTCTCTATTTGTCCTTCCAGCTCGTCGACTTGGGTTCTTAAGAATTCGCAGCATTCTATCTTTGCACGCTCTTTGGGGTCGAGTTTAGTTGTTGCCGATAGACCTTCTTTCGAGTAGGCTTTCGTCTTCATAGCTTTCTCCACAGCCTTGAACTTCTCCATTTGCTGTGCCTTGTTAGCCATGGACCACAATCAAGGCGTAACCACGCCTACAGTCTCAATCAATTTCCGCTTCTCCATCAACGGCCCCTTGTCCTTGACATCATTGCTAGCCGCCCATGTCTTGATTTGATCACGAAGCCTTTGCAGCTTCTTGATCTCTCGTTTTAGGTTGTCTTCCAATTTCTCCTTCTGGGCGGGGTTTGTGGACTCGTGAAGCTTTGCGTAGATCGATGTAAACTCTTCCACGCCTTCGTCGACCTTTTTGAAGCACTTGTCGACTTCCTGCTGGAGCTTCCGAGCGGCCATTGTGGAGGTGGGGAGGTTGAGGTATGAACTGGTTATTTGATGTTGGTTGCTGTTGCTGTTTGTCGTATTCAGGGATCTAGCTGTGTTTGCGCAAGATAGCTTCCCATGCGTAGCTGTGTCTTTGGCACACGCTTATTATACAAGGCGGAGGGCTGAGGTATTGGGGGCAGACGTGTTAGCTGAGCTCACGAGGCTTAAATCTGAGAGTTGGAGGTTGCGTTGATCGCGACGGTACAGTGGAGTATAGCACCGTAGTATGCAGCACATCGCTTGACGAGTGCCTGGAGTGCCTGAGTGCTTGGCATGCAGCTTTAATTTGTGGGTACATAAGGAGGGGGGGGAGGGGAGGGGTACGTACCCACAGCGATCCCTTGAGTAAAATCAAAAGCAGACTGATTTCGCAGTGAACTCTAAGATTTTGACGTGGTTCGACGATTCTAATCCCAATGTTTTGCCTTTATTCTTCCACAAGAGACGGTCATCTCGCCAATGTCCACGCGTCGAGAAGATTTCTTGAAGCCTGTATTGAGATTTACGGGACGGGATCATTGATATATTCGGGAAGAATGTTCTGAAAACCGAAGGTGGTACTTGGAAGAGACATCGGCCTACATTATAGTATATATTCAAGTAATATAATTCTACTATTCTAACATATATCTCAGTCCAGAGCGAGATATCTTCTCGCTGCTCTCCTACTATGTCCTAGTGCTCTTTTAAACCTGTCCAAAACCCCTATCATATAGCCACCTGAGACTTGATTAGCTAACATACGGAGTACTATGCGTAAAGGCTAAGACTTACTATCGGTCGGCATCATGCCACAGTCAATAATATATGCTGCCATTGTTCCAAGAAACGCAAGCGAGTCGGCATTATTAGAATTCTTCATAGTCACGCAGTTCACCCATCCATACGGTCCATAATTAGGTCCATAAATATCTTCTGATATGCCGTAGGCACGAGTATGCGTTAACTATAGAGGATATATATATTAGCAAAGTAATACTATGCGAGGAATAGATATTATGGGCCTCACCTCATGCATTATTATTGAAGCAAAGGTGACTGCTAGATCGGCAACCGTGTCCCCTTCAAGCCGTACCTTACTTGTATCCATTATATTCATATTATTAATCTTGGAGAGCCAGTTGCAGTCCTTGGCTGCTGCCCTTATGGGTACCTCGAGAGACGTTTTCAAGTGCCTATTGATCTGATTAGCAGCGGTGCATAAGGGTAATGCTAGCTTAGCTTACCAGGGGCAGATTTGGATATCAGATGTAACCCAGTCTCTAGTAGTGAACGCCGCGGTGGTATTTTTATCAAAGCAACCATCATAAAAGCTATGCTGTACTAGCGAGTTTGCTCCTTTGTTGAAGTGCCATATATCACCTAACATGATAGTAATATTCTTGTCGAAGCGGGTACCAGAGCAATAGAAGTGCTATTTAAGTAGAGATAATTTAGTAAATTCCACTACTATATATAGGTGTCTTCTACATACTATATGATCTTTCCCTCTTTCCATTTCATTCCACTCAGGGGACCCTCTAAGTGGAATAGGACCAACTTATACAGAAGATTGTTGGAATAATCTAGTCATCGAAATGGCAATCCACTCATAATCACGCCAATCAACAAGGAGCTTAGCTGTAGTATCAAAATCTTCATTCATATTAATTTTCTTAAGCTCCGTAGCAACAAGATCTACGCGCCGAAAAGCTTCTGTAATATAAGCCTTAAGTTTTATAGGATCTATAATAGAGATAATAGTTAGTAATAGTAGGATATATTAGGATAAGTAGTAACAGAATTGCTTTTATAAAGACAAAATATAGAATAGAAAACATACCATTTCCACAATCTGGAGCAATATAGTATGTTGCTATAGGGCTAATTGAAAGTACTAATATAACTGCCCATATAAGTGAGGAGGAATACATAATAGAGTAGGCCGGACCAAGAAAAAAGGTAACAATATTAATATAATATAAAACAGCAAACGCAGGCATATATTAGTTAGAAAATACATAGCCGCTAAAGCGCGTCCCGCATAAACTCTACGTTGAAAAAAAAGGGGGGTGGCGGAATAGATAAACGAGTTATAGTGCCGTAGGGTATACGCTTGTTACCTGCTACCACTAACCCAATCCACAAGGTGTTTGCACGGTCTCTCTTAAGGCTATTTGTATATCAACTTACGAAGTATTACTCGTAAGAGCGGTCCACAAATATGCAGGTAAGTAAGACGGTAAAAATCCTCCTGGGTGAGAAGGAGAAGGATCTGCCGTCCGAGGCCGAATCGCTGATTACTGGAGCCAGGCTGCTCTGGAAGGTGAGGAACCTGCGAAAGGAGTGAGAACAACATGGACTATACGAGTCGGAACGGCGGCTCCCCTGAGTGAGCATGACCGGGAAAAGATCGAACCTCCCATCCACTTTACAGTAAAAGATGCATCAGCTTGACTTCTTTTGAACTTTCCTATATAATTTTATTATTCAACTCAGGAGTGAGAGCAACTACTGTCCTTAACATATTAATGAATTGGATCAAGTACTGTTGGTAACACAAGGCGGTAGATGGTGGTTCCAGGTCAAATTCGTTGTTGTATATTATGCATAGGGAGCTTCGTTACTATGGAGGGGAAGCCAAGGTGCTGGTGGTGTAGAGTTCCAGCTTACTCATCATGCGCTAAATTACATGACTACAAAGGCTGGCAGCCATGCCCAAATGCCAATATTCCAACAAGTACAGTTCTATTAGTGTGGCATAATCAAAGTATATTAGGGGTCGTATCGTATCTGTTTCGATTTCCTCATCATCACCCACCTCCGACGTATTTTGGGAAGCAAAAGCCATTTCTCTCAAAAGTCAGAATGAAAGGTTTGTCGATTTCATATTGCTTGTTTATTTCAAATCTATAATGATATTGCCTTACCCTGTAGTCTTTTTCTTACTTTGCATGGCGAACGCGGTTCGTGAGCGTATCGAACTTCTTCAAGTTTGATAGTTTGTATGGCCTTTAAAGCTTCGGAAATATTGTGTATTCTTTACTGATTCTTTACAGCAATCCTTCAACGAGTGTTATCTGCCTCTGTAGGTAATCTCCTTGGAGGAATGCATTAAACGGCACAGGGGTGGTTTAATCTCCACCCATGAGGCATTGCCAACTTCCAAACGCTACCATCTTGGGCAATACTGACGCCCAGAATCCTGGTAACAGGTCACAGTCGACAAGCAGCTGATCTCCTCAATCGGAAAGGGCGTCCTGGTCTTCGCAGCCGTGGCACCCGGCGACACGGAAAGGGATGTAGAAACGCTTGCTTCAAAAGTACTGAAGATGCGGTTATGGGACGATGAGGCAGGTGGCCGGGTAAGGAATTGTATATCTACTCACTGAACGGTATCTAATATTTTGGCAGTGGAAACAAAACGTTCAAGATATCAAAGGGGAGGTTCTCTGCGGTGTGTAATGCATCGATTGCTTGTTTCGGGAGACTCATACTTTGCTAGTCTCACAGTTCACCTTGCTTGCTTCGACAAAGAAAGGATCAAAGCCAGACTTCCATGGAGCATTGGGTGGGGACCAAGCCAAGGAGCTGTACCAGCTATTCGTTTCGAAGGTCCAGCAAGGTTATGCGGCGGAGAGGGTTAAGGATGGAGTCTTTCAAGCTATGATGGTACCCGCTGCATCCCATCCTTCCTTGTGATCGCATAGCTAACACGCCTGTTCGAACAGGAGGTAGCTCTGGTCAATGATGGCCCAGTATGTGCCTCCCAAATTGAAACATACTAGAGCGACTAACACAAGAGCAGGTTACCTTGGAAATGTCGGCAGGGCCAAGTGGACAAACGGCCCCTTGAAACACGACCTGTAAAAATGAATCTACCTATCAGCAATGAACTCTAAGAAGCGGATAATGTCATATGCCCTCGTCTTAAGGAAGCTCGATGGTATGCACGTGATGCAAATTGATGACCGCTGAATTTGTTTAGAATGTTACTCGTTCACCACAATTAGAGACTTAGAGTTATTTGGGAAGGATTTAGAGAGAATGCAAAACGATTTACAACGTCAAAATGTCTTCTTTCGTACGGCATCCCACATGATTAAGATCCGCCCGGAAAGGGTGTGATCGGGTGGTATCAACCTACCTTCGGAACAACGACTCGAAGTACGAATTTCCGAATTGAATGGGTGGGATTACAAGATTTGCCTCCTCAAACCCAACTTTCTTTTATTTCCTTCATAACATAGATAATATTCAGTCACCTGTCCCTGTCTTTCTAATAATAGCGGTGAACATCGGCAAAATCAAAACACCACCTCCGATTGTGCCCCGCGTAAGCTTGGCCTTGGAAGTTTCTAGAGCGAGGCTGAATTCCTCACTCACTCCCCTCCTTCCCACTACTCCGTACAACCACAATCCCTCCTTCCTCCCCAGCATCACCATCCCCCAGTTCCACCATGGCAGAAGAAAAGAAGCGCACCCGTGTCTACTTCGACATCACAATCGGCAACAAGAAGGAAGGTCGCATCACCTTTGAGCTGTACGACGATGTAGTCCCCAAGACCGCAGACAACTTCCGCGCCCTCTGCACCGGCGAGAAGGGGCAAGGCAAGGCCGGCAAACCACTCAGTTACAAGGGCAGCGGTTTCCACCGTATCATCAAGCAATTCATGATCCAAGGTGGTGATTTCACTGCGGGCAATGGAACAGGCGGGGAGAGCATTTACGGCACCAAGTTCGAAGACGAGAACTTCGATCTCAAGCACACAAAGCCTTTCTTGCTCTCTATGGCCAATGCTGGACCTGGTAAGTCAAGCCCCTACCTATTCGCTTTTGCAAAAGGCGCAAAGCTAACAAGACCCTCGCATAGGCACCAACGGCTCCCAATTCTTCATCACCACAGTCCCAACCCCCCACCTAGACAGCAAGCACGTCGTCTTCGGCGAAGTCCTCTCCGGCAAATCCATCGTCCGCAAGATCGAAAACCTGCCGACCCAAGAAAACGACAAGCCCCAAAAAGACGTCACAATCGTAGACTGCGGCGAGCTCACCGGCGACGAAGCCTCAGGCGCTGACCAGAAAGCCCCCGACGAGACCGGCGACGAGTATGAGGATTTCCCCGAAGACGCCGGCAAGGAATTCACAGCCTCGGACATCGTCAAGATCGCCACAGACCTGAAGAACTACGGAAACAAAGCCTTCACCGAGCTAAAGAAGTTGAGTGTGGGGCTGGAGAAATATCAGAAGGGCATCAGATACTTGAACGAAGATCCGAATCTGGATAACGAGTCGCCCGAGACGAAGAAAGCTCTAGAGGCGCTGCGCTACTCGCTGAACTCCAACTCTGCGCTGCTGGCGAACAAGCTGGGTGATTTCCACGAGGCGCTGCGCTCGGCTGATAATGCGTTGGAGGTTGCTGGGCTCACGGATGCGGAGAAGGCCAAGGCGCTGTTCAGACGCGCTACTGCTAATATTGGGTTGAAGGATGATGATTCTGCGCAGGCTGATTTGGAGGTTGCAGCTGCTTTGGTTCCTCAAGACAAGGCTGTCCAGCAGGAATTGGCAAAGGTTAAAAAGGCTGCTGCGGACCGGGCGAAGAAGGAGAAGGCGGCGTATAGCAAGTTCTTTTCATGAGAACGGTGTTCCTTATAGGGAAACCTTCTCACTAGATGAGGTCACGATGGTATGAAATGTACTCAAGGATGAAGAGATGTCAAAAAGTCAAGATCGGACATGAACAGAGGCGTTTATTTGCTTTCTTCATATTCTAGATGAGTAGGAGTTGTTGATTGCAGCGCTATTTTTACGCTAGATGCATCCATTCGCAAAGTGGTATTTAGAATCGCAACCCCCGCCCCGCCCCAAACACAGAATACAAAAGGAATGAATGGATGAATAACATGCACACTTCGTTCCGTCTCTATCCTAATCCCATACTCATCATATATCCCATCATAAACAACCTCCAATGTTTCACCCACCCAAGAAACAACTCCACCCCCTTACAACACCGCACCACACCACCCCAAATCATATCAAAATCAAACCACCTTCCCACCATTTTTCCCCACCCTCTATCTAATACAAATCCACAATCTCAAGAATTCCCACCACCCACACTCCCAATATTCGCAGTAACCTTACCACCACTATTTTCCCCCTTCTCCCTCTCATCCTCCAAACTCCCCACCGCACTGGTATTCGCATTCCCACTCTCACCCTTACCCTTCCGCCGCAAACCACTCAAGAAACTCCGATTCTGCTTCCCGTTGCGGCTCTGTCCCCTACTAGGCGGACTAGCCTCGCTCAACTCAGACACGTCGTATCCATTTCCATTTCCACCTCCACCTCCACTTCCTTTGCCGCTCGGCCTAAAGGCGGATTCCCAGAAGCTCTGCCTTTCTTTTTTCTCGCGGTCGCGCGTTTCGCTGCCCGCGGAGCTGGGGGCTTTGGTGTGTGTGGTTGTGGCTGTGGATGTGGAGGGAGCGAAAGGTGGTTCGAGGCCCGGGGTGGCGTTGGAGCAGAAGTTTATGCTGTTGCTGTGGGAGTGTGAGGGAGGCTGGAACGGGTCGTCGGCCATCATATTAGTAGCGCTGTTATTGCGTGACTGGGAAGGTGGAGGCAGGTCCGCATCGTCTGGAAATGAGCTGTTTTCCAATCCCTCTACAATATCTTCCCATTGCAGAGTCAGCTGATCTGCTGTTCGATCCCCTTGGGCTTTAGAAATGCATTCGTCGGTGCGGCGTTGTAGGTCTAGACAGAGGTTGTTGAATTCGGCGAGATCGCCTTCTAGGCTGTATGGCATGATGTAGCGCTGTGTGCAATCGAGCCACAGCTTGACCAGCGCGGCGAAGTTACGCGCATGGTCGATGAGGTAGGGGAGAGAGGGGAAGCCTTCGCGGGATGTTTGCGGGAGGCGGGCGAGGATTGTAATGGGGGTTGAGTAGGAGGCTGGGAGGGCAAAAGTGTTGCGTTCTGCGGGGATGGAGCAAATGGAGTCGATGAAGTCTTTGCAGCTTTGCCGGTGAGATGAGAGGAAGCGATTCATGGGCTCCATCCACTGTTCTTTTGAGCCGAATGTGCTGAGGTTGGCGAGGGCTTGGAGACTCTTTGCGATCAGGGTAAGGGTACGTTGGGCTTTGGGTTGGGGGTGGTCTCGTAATAGGCCGAAGAGTTTTGGATTTAGTAGAGCTGGACAGAGGAATCGTAGGAATAGGAAGCCGGAAACACTGGTGTACGAAACGCTCCGTAGGAAGTCTCCATATCTGTCATCAGCTACTGCTCGGATATATTTCAATATTTGACGAAGTTCTCCAGGACAACGAGACGCTGAACCAGCGATACCATCCCAGACTTCCGTGGTCAAGGAGATCAATAACGTCCAGTTCTTGCTGGCATCATCGCCGTGGGTTAATCGGGACGGATCGACTTCGCAGTTGGGATTGAGGGCGTTGATTTGCATAATCCTTTCGGACAAGACGTCTTCCAAATACTCCTTGCCCAGTCGTCGCATGTGAAAGTCCATTGCCTGTGTAAAGAGAGAGTTTCCACGGAACAGAAGATTCGCTTCTCCTTGTAGCGACTTTCCTAGGTCTCGCACCGTCTGTTCTCGATCACCCACAGAGTTGAATGATTCATTCGAGCCTATCCTCCGGCTCCATCGATGCCGGTGAATTGGAGTCTCCTTCCCAACGCCATCAATCTCATCCTCAACCAATGCCATAAGCCAATCTCCAGCATGGCCTGATACTTGAAATATATTCATCAATACTTCAGACAACGACCGTAGATCCGTCGAAATGACCTGGGCTATCTGTTCTGTCAAGCCGCTGCCGAAGCCATGCAGAAGTAACGATATCGGTTCATAATCCTTAGCAAGGAGCACAACAAGTTCATCATGACGAAGCTTCAAAAATATTTCTCCAATCTGCTCTTGCTGGTCATCTAGAATTGGCCACCAATTTTCACTGGCTTTGCCCCGCTCAAGCTTGTCCACAGGAATGTCAACGGTACCAGCTATTGTCTCTTCAGCAGGTCCTTGGCTGTGAACGCTTGACGAAGAGAGGAATCCATGGTGCGTAACTATATGGTCGAGCCGTTTGACGACAATAGAAAACTTGGGTGTATGGGGAGGGAGATCAAGGAACACGTACTCTTCACGCCTGCAAAAGTGCCAGTGGTTAGCTTATTATCTCAGAATCTCGAGAGTTACGACATGATCTTGGAATAGAATTTTCAAAAGCCCGGGAAAACACCCCCGAACTGGGAATCAAGACTACTTCCCAAGGCTCCTAGGGCATACAACACTTAAGAAAGTCCCGATTAAACTTACCAGAAGGGATTCTTAGTCTCCGTCCTAGTCCTGGTTCGTGCCCGGACTTCACCATCAAGTAACACTTCAGCAAAATACTCTCCAACAGAGGAGTCCTGCTCGGGCTTCACAGATTGCCTCACGGTTGGTCCCACGTCTGCATCAACGGTTATCCTTCGCATCTTGGCTTCCACAATGCGTAAGTTTACCGACTTCTCGATGCGGAACAAGTCATTGGTTGCGTGACCTTGTGGCATCGTTGGTACATCGTACTCGCTGCCCTCATCCGAAAGCTGCGGGCCGTATATTTCGGGGATGGAGAAAGCAATCAATAGGCAGAACCATACTTCATATAAAAGACGTGACTCCAATGCAATATACACTGGTCGAAATATAGATAGCTGAGTCGAAGTTGATGTATATTGTGGGAAAATGGCAAGGCAGTATTCCTGCCCTAAAACAGACTTGTCAAGGCGCTGGATGGCACATCGTGATAACTGAGACAACTGTATGACAGACAGGAGTGTCACATCATTCTCTGTTAGAAGCTTGAATTCTCCGTTATCTTGCAGGATACAGGACACTCGGCGCCATGCGTGTACCGGAGATTTTAAATCCCGGGTAGATGGCCGTCTTATGATGGCTCTGGGGGATGATGGTGCCCCTTTATCCCAGAGAAGGACTTTGGCAACCTTGATGATATTCGCATCTCTGGAGCTTGCGGTAGAATTAACATTACCGTCTAGTGAGTTCCGCCGCGACTTGCGCTCTCCATGAGTCACAGGACTAGCGGGCAGCGTTCCAGTTCGGATCTGCTGCCAGCACAAAAGAGCTGCTAGCCAGAGATCAAATTCTGCTTTAACCATAGGTAGCAGGTGAAGTTCAAGGCCTAAGGAGCGGTTTGATATCTCAAGACATTGCAACTGCCTCTCCTTTGAGACAATAGGTCGAACTCGACATCCCCTTAGATCAGGGACGACGGTCAGATGAAAATCACCTCTATCGTCACTCTCATACATCAAAGAGCCTTTCACATCATCGATGTAACAAGTCCCCGGATACCAAGGTCCCTTTTCCACCGTCTGATACTCAACTTCTCCCCTCATGCGGCCACACAAAGTCTTCATTAACATTAGAATTTTATTAGCGTCGCTTGTAGCAACGGGGAAGGGAAGGGAATCGACGGATGGAACGTCACTCATTGTCGACAACGGCGAGGCAGGTCGAGAGGACCGTTTGACAAGACGTCGGCCACCCTTCATAGAATTCGAATTCTGTAGTTGGGGTGGTGGAAGGGGGGGAGGAGGGGTAGGTCGCTTGGCCACCGACGGATAGCCCAGCGAATTAGATCCATCTAGAGCAACTCGAGGTTCCACTGTGTGGAACAACGGTGCATTTGTTGAATGCACTGAGCCGATTCTGTGTCTACTCCTGGAGACATTTGTAGAAGCAGACCTCGTCCTGCTATGGTCCACCATCGTGCGCGTCCTCGATCTCGACTGAAAACTCAAAGGCGGTCCATGGCGTCCAGACTCGAGTGAGTCCGTGCTATATGAGTCTTGAAATACCAGACCTGCACGGCGCTCTCTGGGTTTCTCTCCCCCTGGTATTGAGCGCGGGGAGGCTGGGCTATTCGGATGGTGGAAATCGTCACTGCCCTCTGGCATATCCGGGGTCACCGTGCGTATTGTATTGGGCATGCTAGGCCGTCGCATTTGCATTGTATGCGATTCGTAAGGCCTTTCCAATCTTCTAGCCAGTGTTTCCGTTGCATTTCGTTGCCAGTCCTGCAGAGCTCCGTCCTTTCCGATTGTGTTACTGTTGTAAGATCTGCTATCCATCCCTGCGGGAAGGATACTCATACGACGGTTCCTGTTCATCGATTGCTTCTCATCTCTACCCGTTTATGTCTGTCGAAGTCGGCAGGTTCGTATGCCAGCCAGTATCCAAGACCCAGTCGCAAAGATAGAGGGGGTAGTTTCGCAGACTTTTCCGGACAATGGCATCTGCAGTGGACTAGGTCGATCAAGTTGAGCTCTTCGTGTGGCCTAATGCCTACCAATCGTAGTTGTCTACGAATGTTATCTGCTGGGGAGATTTCGACTACCCTTGATGTTTTATCCGGAAGACCACAGTAGGGTATATCGTCGCTCTCTCAACAAAACGGTAATTTTTGCTTTCCTATAAGCAAGTCCGCGCCAAATACGCCTCAAGTGTTCCCAATGCCAGTCTCGAATCTCGATGCTTCTTCATCATAACTGGCCATGCGCGAGTCTGCAACGGACGGTGAGGATGAGGTCGATTCGAATTCGAAAAATGCGAACATTAGGGATCGGATGGAAAACCGGATCGCCCAGAGCTTCGAAGGTTTGGATCGACAGCGCGCGTTCAGCTTATGATGTAGTGAAGTGGTAGGTCCCGTCCTGTTATTGAAGGTTTTGGGACGGCTCAGACTGCACGGACTTCTACGGGCTGGCGCTTGAGGCGCTCTAAATCAATTGTGCATCGAATAAACTCCTGACAGGCTCGACAGGCAGACCGGCTGCTCCAGCAGGAGTACCTTAGTGGAGTGGGTTCCATTATTTACGAAGTATTAATGGCTGCAATTGTTTAATACTCCACCAGCTCCGTTTTTCCGTACATGAGCGAAGCTAATTTGTAAACGATCCGGACAATTCCCTGATCAGTTAGAGCTTTTACTGTATATAAGTCTGCGGCCCGCAGCGATGCACAGATGACTCCGAAGTCTGAACTCGCAATTATCGGCGTTAGTCTGGTCATCGTGAAGTAATCTACTGCTAAGACCAGCTACGATCATGGAACAGCCTGACATTGGTTGGCATGCTTGCACTTATCGCGCTTGCTAATTAGGAGGGCGTGATTGAGTGGGTGCATAGAAAGAGAAGCGATATTGGGAATTTGGAGGCCCTTCAATAATGTTTCCATGTTGCTTGTTTTTCCAAAAGGATATTGGGACCCGAATGTAACAGAATCCCCTTTCCAACAAATTATTGGAAGACTCGGAGAGGAAAAGGAAGGTAACATGGAAGCCGGAGGACCATTAGAACTAGCATTGTTTGGATAATCTTTGTTTGATAATTTCAATTGCTTATCGGTCATTGAGACATTGGCTATGAAGCTGAAGGAGGCGCAAAAGCAAAATATCCCAGCCAACTCCGATGGGCACCCAAGATTCAAATTGAGTCCCACAAAACAACGTAGTCCTTAAACTCCAATCCCAATTGAAACCAATCCAAAAGCACCCTGGATATATAGCATTTCAACAAGTAAAATCAATCCCATTCCCCTGGAAACTCTACGCCGCTTTACTGGAAAGAAGTATCAGACAACCCATCAGGACTCGCTGGGCTGATGGGGCTTCTAACACCACTGAGATCACCACTGCCTGTTCTTCGCAAAGCCTGCCTCATCGTCTCTATTGTCAGCTCGCCGCCGTTCGCAGGCACAGGCGCATGTGTAGAAACTGGGCTAGCAACGCCTTTCATCCTCGGCGACATTTCAACCCCTTTGATGGAAGCCGAATTGCTCGTTGGAGGGGAGGTGCCGAACCCTTGCGATGAGACGGGAGATCTAATAGGCGATGGAGATCTGTTGACTGCCCCAGACGACAGAGAGCTCAGCCCAGCAACATAGATTGAATCTCTGCTACCTGCGTGTTCCGCATGCTCGGACTGGACAATGTCCGAAAATGAGATGAAGCTCAAGCGGCGGACGTCGGTGCTATCAAGAGCACCATAGTTCGACGCCGCATCGTCTTTGTCTGGATGTGCAATCAAGTCATCTGCCCACGTTCCACCGGTCGCTTCGCTGCTGCCAACC
The DNA here is from genome assembly GCA_007825325.1 of Lachnellula cervina. Lineage (NCBI taxonomy): Eukaryota > Fungi > Ascomycota > Leotiomycetes > Helotiales > Lachnaceae > Lachnellula > Lachnellula cervina. Next base: position 14,458 of record QGMG01000269.1, on the reverse strand, counting down.
CCCGTCACGGTAACCGCTGCTGGCTGGTGAGACGAGTGCATAACGATTTCGACAGTGTCTGGGTCAAGCTTGTGGTTTGTAATAGCCTCCGACGAGGCATCTAATACTGGGGGTATATGGTTTTCGGTTTGTATGTGCGATGGGATCGCTGGGGAATTGGGAGCTGGCAGAGCGCTCTCTTGTACATCGCGTTCGAATATTTGCGATCCCGCAGGTGAGCCTACTCGTGAAGAGGAAGAATACAGGTTTCTCTGCGGTGAACCAGGCGCTGGATAATGCTGGCTTGATCGGGAAGGGGATGTGCTCTGGAGTGGGACTCTCCGGGCAACGGGAGCTGCAATTGGAGTTTTCGAGTTTCCAGTATCTGTAGTTGGAGCACTTTCGGCCTTCTTTTTGCCCTTCTCTTCCTTCTTCTTTCCAAAGCCAAATAATCTTCGCTTCCCTGACTTTCCTGTTGTTTCACCCGCATCAGGCTCAATGTCACTGCTGTCTGCGGATCTGGACTTCGGGGTGCGCTTTGTCTCCTGGAATCCTTCGCCGAGCAGAGGTACTTTGGAGGTATTCGCTGGTTGGGCTACCGGGACGGGAGTATTGGGTTGCAGAGTGCTTGCTTCTGAAGCACTCATTTTGAGTTTTGACGATTCCGGACTACCGCTGACTGTTGGGGCAGGAAAATACGTGAAGCACTTTAGAGGGTGCACGGCGGGATACCGTAGATATACTATGTACAATGAGTCAGACGTGCCGTGGAGTGGAATCCTCAATGTGTTCTTTGGTTGAGGCTATATGAGGATGTCTGTCATAGGATGCAGGCCTTACTTGGCTTGGTCCAGCTGGGTTGGTATGCTATGCAACTTAATCTGGTAGAGCACTAGGAGGGAAGTACTTACGCGTTCAGCTGATGTCCAGTACCGTACTTCCACCAGCTTCCGTGTTTCCAAACAGAGAGGAGGTAATAATAATATCCAATTAAAACAAGGAAAGCCCCTACAGATCCATGGCAATTGAAGGCATCGCGTGCAACGAATTGGTGGCGCAGAGGGATGAATCCGTGAATAATATAACTGTGGGATTCAACGGCATTGATCGAGGTTCGGCGACGGTCATGAGACCGGGAATTGACAAACGATGGAAGCCGCGACCGAGTCCGACCCCTGCCCTGAACATCCATTGGTGCCTTACTCGTTAGGCCAGAATATATGCAAAAAGTTCCCTTTAGCCTCGAGCTTCAGAGCTTCACATCCACGCGAGAAATCTTAATTATACAACCTCACTCATAACCAACAATGGATGCCAGGCTAATCAGGAGACCAGTACTTGACCTCTTAGCAGGCCGAGGTCAATGCCTGATCTCTTTGAATGCCTCCTCCCAACGGCAGCAGTCTTCCTACCGCCGCACGAAGCAGCACCTAAACATCAAACCGGACTCCTCTTTCCTCATCTCCAATGAATCGCCTAAACAAGATCATATAATCTTCAATCCGCCCTCATCCTCTCCTTCCGTTCTCCACACGCCTTTCAAATTCCTCCCAAAAGAAGACAAGAGACGGCAACTCCTCGCAGCCACTTCAGAAAAGCTCAATCCAACGCCATCACGACTACCACCTCCAGTAAGCCGCAGACCGAAGATGCCTCATCACCATTTGAGCGATGCCGATATTGCCGAAATTCAAAGACTGAAGAGGGATGAGCCGGAAAAGTGGAATAATTTGAAACTGTCGAGAAAGTTCAATTGCTCGTCAATGTTCATCAGTATTTGTCTCAGCCAATGCGGGTATGATGATACTGCGACCAGGCAGGCGGAGAAGGCGAGGTTGGCTGGCATAATGGAGAGATGGGGCCCGAGACGGAGGATGGCTCACGAGGACAAGTTGAAGAGGATGGAGATTGCCTTGAGGGATGAGTAGGGGACCTAGGCCCATCTGCTGCGGATGGGCTGTGGCTGAGCTCTGCGGCCATGTGGAATGTCTGCAAATTGAAATCTGGAATCTGGATGTTGTAGATGAGGCGGTGCGTATTTGGGGAAGCCGGCGGGTGATTGTACAAACAAACTCACAATGATTGCCTTTGATTTGTGGACAGGGGTATATTGCATCTAGGCGGAGGCGTTGGAGATATGTGTAGGACTATGTAAAAAAAGAGACATCCCACAGGAAGTTGATTTCACAAACCTGGCAGATTGATTAAATAATGAAGTGATATGCTGACAAATTTGTCCTAGTCGAAGCTGCAAGCAGTCTTGCCCCATTTTCTCTGTTGCTTTATTTCAAACTCCGTGTTTGTTCTCTCTTATTTTGGTCAAGCGCTTCACCAATTGAGGAAGCAGAAGTTTCTGTGTGCCAACATTATGATTTCAGTCAAGAGAAACCATCTATAAATGAATCTGCCTAGGTCCTGAATTGGCACCAGGAGCAGTCCCCTGACCAATTGTCTCTCTCCCTATGATATACTCGTACAATCATTAGCACATGAATGTTGACTGCAGTCTATAGTCCTCCCGCAAGCGACGTTCCTATGGGATTCACCACCTTCACAGACAGAAAGTAAATTTTGAGAAGGTGGTATACAGTATACACCAATTCACCGCACCTTCATTGTAAATGGGCCGGATGAATCTGCACGCTCAGGAAGTCAATCTGTCACGGTTGCTCCCTCCCGTCGACGTACTCGCATGTACTGTAAGGGTACATTATGTCCTCCGACTTAGGCAGCATCTGTTCCCAGATCCACCGGTTTCACGACATCACGAACTGCTCTCCGCGTCTCAAATCTGAACAACAAGACCAGAGAAACAACAAGACCAGAGAAACAACAAGACCAGAGAAACAACAAGACAGGGGAATAACAGCACCAGAACAGTACCAAAATGATGCGCACTACGGACTCCTGTTCGAAGACAACCAAAGGATTTACGGTTCATCCACCAGATATAAGAATCTCCTAACCTCACGTACCCAAATCTCATCTACCCAACTCACACTTCCAACATCCTCCACATCAACACTCGACATGAATCAACAATCAGAAGCTATGGTTGCTAGCTCTAGCAGCCCCCCACGATTCGGAGAGGCAGCCTTTGGCTCCTTTATGCAGCTTCCTCTAGAATTACGACTGATGATCTGGAATTTGGCACAACCAGAACGATATCTCACTGTCAAATTGTCGTATGATAATGTTGATGATAGAGACCACCCGCCGCCCGACCCATGGGTGGGCGCTATTATCCGGCAACCATTGCGCATACTCAATGCCGTGAATCAAGAATCCAGAAATGAGACCGCCAGAAACTACAAAATCGTGGAGCGGACACAGAACATGCTTACTCCTATTGCATTGAACCCGGATCTCGACACCATTCACTTTGTATTTGGGCGAACATATTATTTTGGTTGGAATTATTCTATGGAACTCTGGGGAGACATCTACGACAGCTTGGAGGCAGCCGGCCACAAGCTCACAAAGGTGCTCCTTGACGGACGCATTATACAATTACCCAGCCAATGGAGAGTAGCAAACTTCCTTGACAAGCTAGAAGAGGTCACCTTTGTACTAGGCAAGGGACCAACTCAGCGTGAGAAGCTGATTTATCCAGGAGTCGACCAAGATTACCACATTCGTGGGGGTATGTGGGGACCAGGCAATAAGGAGGAGAAAGAGAGAATAAACGACCGTATCAATATAGTCATGAACCATTTATCCGAGTTGAAGGAGGAATCTGGTAAGGAAATGCCGGTGGTAAAGGTCATGGTCATGGCTAAAGATTGAACAGTTATTGGTTGCAGCAACGCGGAGGATTTGCTTCCAGAGAAACGTGCAGGGTGATTGTGGTTTCTACTATCCACGCTCTTTATTGCACGCTCTTTATTACACGCTCTTTATTGGGAGGGAACTTTGAGATTTCACTTCCGCACTGGGTGACAGGTCAATTTGGGAAGGGAAAGTTAAGTAAACAGCAATATTAACCTAATAAAACAGCTTTTCTATGCAAAACAACATCTTTAAAACGTCTAATATATCCTCTTGTGGCTAACAATCTATTTACCAAGTGACACTAATACCTTGTTGTTCAGGGGTTAACAATGCTGGTATTTGTCAAACCGTAAAGTCAATCGCCTTGTTCCTGTAAACACGCTCGCCTAACTGACAAAGGGTGCTTTCATTTGGCACTTCTTTGCAGCTTTACTCTTTTTGCATACAACAAAGAAATACGTAGGTAAGTATAGACGATTCCATAACGGCAAGCTAACCCGCTTCTGCACAAAGATATCATCCTACTTAGTAAGTGACTATTCGGGATGAAAATAAGGCAAATTCATTACTAGACACACATCGTAATTCAATGACCACCCACGTCGCCATGGTGAATCAGCAACAGTCAAATCTCTTCAGGGAATCTATCGCAATTGGTCTCACGTGCACAAGGCAGATATTCCTAAAGTATTTAACCTGCATGCTTCCACCTTTGAAGCAGCAACTTTCGGCATCACAACAACAACACACGCAATAACGCGGCGAGAACAATACCACGGCAGAACCGCACCAGATCGTCCGTCCGTAATCAGTAGACGGATGTAAGAAAACAACCAAGTCCATCAAGTCCATCAAGTCTGTCTCTTGTCCCAAGCTGACGTTCGTCTTCACAACCAGATCTCTCTTCAAATACGTACCAAACCCTCAAACGCCATCTCACAAAACATCACAAAATGGGTCGACGCGCTTTGGCTCCGAAGCCCATGATCACCCCCAACCAAGCTCTCCCGGTTGAGGAGGCATCATTTACGCTCTTCATGAAGCTCCCGATTGAGATCCGTCTCATGATCTGGCGCATTGCAAGACCTGAGCGTTGCCTCAAACTTATCAATCTTTTACATAATCCCAATACGCAATACCACCATCCCCCTCTTCATAGGTTCCATGTCTCTGGAAATTCTATTCGCCGCCTCATATTAACGGACGTCATATTAAAGCAAACACCCCTCATCCTCAACGCGGTCAACCAAGAGGCTAGATACGAAACCCAGCGCACCTATGCTTGGCTTGGGAACACGAAGACTTTGTCTACTCCTTTGGTTTTAAGTGGAGGCGTTGATACGATCTACATCACAGACAGCGGAAGCTGCAGTGAATGCATCCAGTCCTGGTGCAGCCTCATCGCAGCCTTTCGAGAAGCAGGTCAAAAGGTCCAGAAGCTGCTGATTGATCTGGACTTGGTTCGTCTGGAAGTAACACTGCTAAAGGAACAGGTGGATCTTTTCTTAACCTTGAACGAACTTGTCTTGGTTTTGGGAAAGGGACGAACACTGCGCGAGAAAATCATCACGGCTGACAATATCCGTATCGGGAGTACCTCATGGGGACCGGGCGTATATTCTCAGAAGCAGGGAATGACCAGTCATATTGAAGAACTACTCAAGGGGATGAAGGTTATGGCGGACAATGACCACGAAGGAAGAATGCCCGTCGTGAAGGTCATGGTAATGGCGCGATAGAAGATAATGCCTGGATCCGGAGAGGTTATGTCGCAGTATTATGGCTGCTCGGTTTCTTGAAACGAAACACTTCCATTGGCGGACCAACAAAGACTGACCATGTGGAATGAGTTTATGGGGAAGGGTATCTGAACGACGATGAAGTATTACACTGCAGTCTTAAATACAATACAATAACGATACAATAACGATAATCATTAAAACATTCCTCGAAATTCCAGGCTTTACTTTTGAATTTCATTAATATCATATTGTAATTCCCATTTCAAACCTTATAGCACGCCTAAGCAGATGTCGATCATTCAAACAATACTCCAAAACTTTCAAACCCGCGTAGTCAAAAAGGATTACACCGTTGCGATGCCCCGTCCCTTGTTCGCTCAGCTCCCCCCTGTACAACCTCGCTTAACCACAATCCCAAGCTTCCTCCACAAAATCCTTAACCACCATCTTCCACCTCTTCTCTGTCTCCGCACAACATCACATTACCAACATTGCAAAATAATCCAAACCAGCAGCGGCTTCCTCAATCTTGATGAACTCATCCCCGTGATTGGAATAGCAGAGACAATAAACCGGATGAGGATTATTGAGCCTTGTTAGGCGTGTGATTCTTATCAAGTCCGCGGTAAGATGAAAGGACTTTTTGATGGATTGCAGTAGAACTGGAGATCTTTTCTGCGGACGAAGCCGCTCTACCGACAAGTATATAAGGAGAGCCCTGCATCTTGGCAGACTGATATACGCATTAAGAAAGTAGTAGAGACGACGAAAGGCAAGAAGATACCGGTATTCAGGCTCATGGTTGTTTGCGAAAATGACTGGAAATGTAGACTCTAGAGGGTACTTGGCCGAATGCGACGATGTCATTTAGGCTGTGAGGAAGCGAGCGTGGTTCTTTGGGGGGTGGGTACCCGTTTGCTGGAAATAGAGATGCATGTTAGAGTACGGAGCGAGGACTTGTAACAAAGTACTCGTTATAGCATATTTCCATCCCATCCCATCACTACCTTACCAACACTCTCAACTCATACTACTCACGTTTCCTCGCAGGCCTATGCATAACCGCTACTCAATCAGACAGTCAGCAAGATCCCCTTCTCATCTCATCTCATCTCATCCGCAACTAAACCCAAGTTTCTCTCTCTCTCCCTCTTTCAACAAGAAGTGGTAACTCACAATGCCTCGTAACCCCCATCCCCTCACCCCCCTCATACTCCCACAGCTTCAACTCCCTAGCCGCAACCTCCTCAAACCCAAACCTCCTATACAACTCCACCCCCTCCGGCGAAGCGCCCAGAACGCACTGCAGGCCCAACTCATCAACCTTTCCCAACCCCTCTGCGAGGAGCAGGCTGCCGATACCTTGGCGCTGGTATTCTGGCGAGACGACGAGGACGTAGAGTTCTGTGGTTGTTAGGTTTCTTTTGATGTTTCGTTTTCGTTCTTTGGAAGGAATGGATGGATAGATGCATGGAAAGTGGAAGGAAGACTTACTAGCATAATCCTTCCCCGCACAACTCTTCACCATCTCCTCATCAGCCCAGACCAGCGTGTCCTCGCAAAACCTCACATTAGCTCCGACTCCCCACGCAGTCTCTTCCTCCGAACCACTATTACCCTCCCCACCTTTCTCTCCACCCTCTTCCACATCAGCATCACCATCCACTCCACCAACCCCCCAAGCAGCAAACCCCACCACATCCTCCCCACTAACAGCCTTAACATACCTCCACCTCCACCTCCTCCCTCCACCCTCCTCATCCCCTACCCCCATATTCTTCCCCAAAACCCGCGCTCGCGCCAAAATACTCTCTTCGGACTCACGGTGCGGACCGAATGCTAGGTCGCTGAATGCGTCGTTGTGGAAGACGTGGGTTTCGAGACGGGAGAGGAGGAGGGGGTCGTGGGGGTTGGTTGCGGGGTGGAGGGATATGGGTGGCATTGTGAGTTTGGGTGGTGTTGTGTTGTGTTGTGGGTATTTTTGATGGTTTGGGTTTAAGGGGGGGAGTAATTGGGGAAAGTGTATGTGTGTGTTGTGAGGTAATGTGATGAGAGGTGGTGAAAGGAGATGGAAACACTTGCTTTCTTATCTACCTTGACCACCAATTTACTTGGCGCTTAATTGAGATTCTGGTGTGTAGGTATGGATTTGAACTGAATTGGGGTTCAGCTGAAGCAGAAGGGCTTTGTGATGCGTGATGTGATGCATGGCTTGGTACAGTACTGAATTGCGGCCGAGTGAGTCATTACCGAATGTTTTGTTTTACAGTATAAGCTGCCTTCAAAGGCCTTTTGGTACTAGGCAAGACATGCATTCCGGTGAGATTGTTTAGGAAGGTTGGTATGTAAGATGCGACCATTTTCGAGAGATGTGACCCCCATGATATAGTACAAGGCTGAAAAGGATTTGAGCAGAGGGATTTGAATGATCCAGATGTGGGATTTCGGGAGCTTTGCATAGTACAGAAGAGGTCCATCATTCTATGAAGTGCAATTGCCTGCGTTACTTGTACTTTCTTGGTATCATGCTAGTACCTGAAAATACAGTATGCTTTCCTCGATTCTCCTTCCTCAGTAATTCCGCAAAGATTGGCACTGAAATGGTGGCATATTGACAAAATTCTCGCATGCAGCGAACCTGCCTGCCACTGTATTCGAGTTCGGGTTCACTATTGAGAGAATGCATACGCAATGCACTGCTCTACCATCAGCATTTCAATCAGGCAGGACTTTCCAGTCAACACCAACTCCCCATTTCTCGCCCTCGAGTAGCACCTCCCAAACCGGTCCCTTAACCCCAACCGTCTTCCCCATCTCAACCCTACTCGCCCTCTGTAACCCCGTCATTGCCCCCTCACCAGCAAGAATGACCTTCATCTCCGTCTCGTACTCAATCATCCCATCCTCAACTTTCACTTGCCTCCCCTTAATCATCGTCATCCCAGTCCTTGCGCCCCCACTAACCTCATCAACCACAATCTTCACAAGCCAAGGATCCTCTCTATTCACATTCGAAGGAAGCGCAGACTCTATGTTGACTAACCAGCCTTGTAGCTCTGCTGCCAGTCCGCCGGGTATATATTTCCGCCCGGCTTTCTGGGGCGAGAAATGGTCAGGCAGGGGATCTTTTTGTGAAGCTGCCTGCTCTGATGGATCAGGGGGTCTGAAGGGGGGTGGTTTTCTGAACGTTGATTGGGTGGGATTAGATGCTGCGGGTGTGGATGGCGGTGCTGGTGTTAGGAACCTCGATGCGGCGGTAGTGATAGCGCGTCGGGGAGCCGGTGGTGAAGACAGTATTTGGAGAGAGGAGGAGTTCGATAGTTGTGGTTCATGGTCGCTGTGGTCTTCTTCTTTTAGCGGAACAGGAGATGATGAGAGTCGTCGCCGCTTCGGACTAGGCTCTTCCAACGCATAATCATCCACATCGGATAGATATTCTAACTCATGATCTTGCTCTTCCGTTTCAACTGAATCGTGAATATCCCGTGTTGGGCCATCAGAGGATAAATTGTCAATCCCCTCGTGCTCCTTCTGTGCACTCTTCCCCGGCGTCAAATATCGCGACACAGAGGGTGTAGCAGAGGCATAACTCTGGGTTGCAATAGGTCGCGGGGTTGAAGAAACCGTGAATCGCGGGGTGGTGTTGAATTGACTGGATCGAGGCTTGTATTCTTGTGCCAGAGGGGTCTTTCGAGCAGGGGCTTCTTTCTTGATCACGAACCGGTGCGGCGATGGGGTCTACGATTCGCAAAATTAGAAGAAGAACGATAAGAAGCTGGGATTGATGGTGCTCACCACCGGAGGAGGGGGAGGCATGTTGGAAGCTTCATTTCTGAGGATTGGGGGGCCGAGGTTGGAGCTTCTCGGAGATTGCGGGCGATGCGCATATACCTACGAAGTACTAGACAGTGTCTCAGTCTCAGTGTCAATCGTCCACAACCTTGAATCAATATCCGCAATTGCTTCCACAACATACCAGTATCGATAGTTGAACGCGATTCATGGTATACTAGAGGGGTGATCAAATGACTCGGTGGTTACAAGTAGGTTAGTAGGTCTGGTGGGTGGTACGGTGGGTGGGTTGTTTTCAGAAGGGGCTAGCCTGCCTGCCTGGGTATATGCCGAATGACGACGTCTGTAGGGGTTGATGATCCCCCACAGTAGGTACCATGGAGGGTACGGAGTACAGTGTACTCTCAACCAAGGCACGCTGGGGTCCAGCTGAAGTCCACCAGGTCCTCAAGTCTTTCACTCCCCCACGCTTGGCTTCCTCTGTATGTTCTTGATACACTTCATAGTCCGTATAATTCTGTCGAGTAGTTTATTTTATGTAGCTGTCTAAATTTCGGCACACCTTCAAGATGCCCAATCCACCACCTACGGGAGGAAGCTCCTCGCTTTTCCCACTCATCTCCAAGAAACACGAGATTGTGCTCTTTTCGAGTACGGCAATTGCTCTCTATGGATATGATCAAGGTATTTCGTTCCAAAATACAGATATTTCATGTCTTTTTAACCCGAATATCAGGAATGATGTCTCTGATTAACACGAACTATTCCTACCTTCGAACCATGCAAATATCCAAGGATTCTCCGATCGTCGGTATAATAGTTTCCGTATACTATTTGGGATGTGCCGTGGGAGCCATTGTTGCATCCTGGCTGGCAGACAGGGAAGGACGAAAGCCTTCAATCTTCACCTGCCTTGCAACGACGGCTTTTGGGAATATCCTCATGTTTATATCTGGCCTGTCAATGAACGGCACAAGCCCATGGAAGGGCGGAGCATTGGCTTGCATGCTGACAGGCCGGGTCATTATGGGACTTGGAGTTGGCGGCATTGATGCCGTGATTCCCATTTACAGCAGTGAACTTGCGTCGGATAAATCTCGCGGCAAAGCTCTTGCGCAAGAGTTTCAAATGAACATATTTGGGCTCCTCATGGCATATTCGATCAACCTTGGGGTTACTATCGGTCTTGGGAAACAGAATCAGTGGGCATGGCGTATTCCAATTATCGTTATGCAGATCTTTCCCCTTGTCCTCATGTCTGTCATCAGCCAACTGCCAGAGACTCCCCGTTGGTACATCAGTAAAGAGAGGAAAGATGATGCAAGGAAAGCTCTAGTACACGTTCATGGCAAAGAAAAGGCAGAAGTATTACTAGAAAGTATTCAAAAAGCCCAAGATGAAGAAAGTAATGAGAAGGTGGGCTACAAAGATATGTTAATCCCAGGAGGATCTCAATACCACCCAAGCATGGTCACAGTCATGGGCCAAATAAACCAAGCCCTCACCGGCTACGGAGCAGTCTCAGTTTACGGTCCCCAAATCTTCGAACTCCTCGGCTTCAAGACCCAAAAAGCAGAATATCTCACACTGGGAAACTACATCTCCTACTTCCTGATGATGACTTTCGCCTGGCTCTCAATAGACGTCTTCGGCCGCCGCAAACTCATGATCTGGGGCTCAATCGGCCTCTCTACCTCCTTCGCCCTCCTCACCATTTTCGGCGGCCTCGCGCAAAGCGTCCCGGGCATCCCAGCCCTCGCTGTCGAAATTCCAGGCAGCATTGTGCTTTTCGTCGCTACGGCAATCTTTGGCATCGGATGGCTGGCTACCGTCTGGCTGATACCCACAGAGATATATCCTAGCACGGCAAGGGCACAGGGAAGTGCTATTTCTGTTATTGTGTGGGGGCTTGCGAATTTCACTATCACTTTGTTGACGCCTGTAGGCTTTAATAATTTGAAGTATTGGCTGTTCTTGATTTTCGCTGCCACGAATGCATTTGCTGGCTGGTGGACCTGGAGGTATAGTCCTGAGAGTGGAGGCAGGAGTTTCGAGGAGAATCAGGAGTTTTTTGATAGTGCGAGGGATGATGGTAGCTGGGTTGTCAGGAAAGTTGATGGGGGAAAGTTTGTGAAGATGCCGAGGAAGAAAAAGAGTGATGGCGAGAGTGGAGGGGATGGTGAGAATGCACCTTTGTTGCGGAATAGACGATGAGGGCTATCAAAGCACTTGACTAGAAGTCGGGGTCTTGGAATGTTTATTGCTCTCGGTGGTATAATAAAGGAGGCATTAGTGCTTTGAGATATCTATAGATAGATTTTCATTTTTCCTTCGGCTCGAGTTTAAGAAGTCGGTCTAGAATTAATATACGGCGCAGGGGTAGCAAAACACCCAAAAGACTTTCTTTCACACCTGGCCGGCTGCCTCTTCCTTTAAAATCCACCATTTTCTTAACAGATTTGTTATTCGTAATAACCAGAACAACCCGCATGTTCATATTCATGTCCAGGCCAGGTCCCAGTATACCCTCATATTAAATGAACCATAGGGCCCACGCTAACACAATAACATCAGCTCGCAAGCCCAAAGTCAATCCAAAATGCTTCCAACTCTTTCCTCAGATGACATCGTAGCTCTTATCGAGCCGCGCCCATTTGCGGTCTCAAATACCCAGATATACCGCTTCAAAGATCAACAAAAGGCCTACAAGATGGACGCCTCTGAGCACGAGATTAACATGATGCTCGCCGCAGGCGACTGCTCGATCCGCCCTGTAGAGAAGGTTATCTGGCCCTCGCCGTCCGGACCGCCGATGGTAGAGGGATTTACCATGAGTCTCGAGCGGCCCCTAGACGTCACGGCTCTCGACCCAGCGCAGCGCCTCCCGGTCGTCCACGCCATGATATCGTGTATCTCAGCCCTGCACAGCAAAGGCGTGGTGCACGGGGATGTCAAGCCGGCGAACATGCTCATCTGCTCGGATGGTCGGCTTCGCCTGTGTGACTTTGCCGAGGCGCGGCTTCTGAACAAAGACAGAGATACAGACACCACCTGGGAAGGGGACGTGACGCCGCAATACATGTCGCCGCATAGGTGTCGAGCCTGTGACTGGCCGGAATCACGTGTCCACCCGCCAGATATCGAAGATGACCTTTATGGACTGGGTTTGAGCATATGGGAGCTGTATACGGGCAAGGTACCTTGGGGCGGGAAACATTGGGATGATGTTGTGGTCGCGCCGTTGTTGAAGGCTGGACAGACCGTGGATGTGGAAGAAGTAGGAGACGAGGCGATCAGGGAAGTCATACGTGGATATCTTCGATATGGGGGTGCTATGATCTGATTGCGGTTGTGATGGAGTTTTGCGCTTGCTTTACCACTGGCATATATGTATATCCAATTTATTTCTGTGTGATTTCTCGTTTCCCTTTGTTTGCTTCTTTATTTTTGGTTTGTTGGAACTTCAAGTTCCGAACTTGACGTTTGGTACGGAGTATCTGATCGAAGATAGGCGTAAAGTTTAGCAATAATCTCAAGTAACTCTTAAAGGAGTCCTGGGTGTTGCAAGGCAGAGTTAGGGAAGAGATAGAGGATTGCAATACGTTTCATGCATTGCGATTCTAAATTCGCAGAGTTGCAGCTTTAACATTACTCTCATTATGTGCAGCTTGCATTATCAGGTGCTTGCGGTCCTGCTGTTGGTACCAACACTCTGCTGACAACTCCCAGCATGGAGCCTCATCCTTCGCAGTTTCACTCCAAGTTAGCTGGTAAACATTGTCGTAAATACCAACTCACAGCCTCTTTTATAATCCTGAGGGTAGGGGTATGTTTGAAACAACTGTTGGTTGGATATCTCCTGAGATGAGTACTATAAATCGCTGTCTTTCTTTCACTCTTCCTTTAAGAACATTTTCGTTCACTTAATCACTTATTCTTCCGAGTCATTTATTCATTGGCTTATTCACTCATTTGAAACTACTATCCCAAGTCTCTCTTTACTAAAATCATGGAGTTTGCATCAAAGCTATTCTTTCTCCTTACCTATGTGTTAATTTGTCATGCATGCGATGAGCATACGACTTCTTTCCACAGCACTCCCAGTACGCACCTCACCAAGCGCGCCGACTCTCTGGTTTCCAAAGCCTGCAATCCCCACAATGTGGACTACACCTCCTTCCCAAGAGACTATGCCGAGGGGATCATTAATTCAGCATGCGCCAGCGCGACGGTCGCTGACGGATTCGATTTCACGCATGTCGACGGAAGTGTTGCGTCCCCACTACTTACGGGTCTAAATATCTCAGGCACAATTGCAACACATAGGGGAATCAACGGAAGCAGTGTATGTCATGAAGGGTCCACACCGGCGATGAGTGGGCAGGATTGTGTAGATTATTTCCTGCAAGCCATGGATGATTGTGAGTGTCCAATCTCCAGATCTGCCAATCCCCAATGAGGTAATTTAGCTAATATAGCGTAGGTGATACCGATACAGTTACAAAGAAGTATGGGGCAAAACCATTGACTTTGCTGACCGAGGAACATGGGTGTCTCGATATCAGTCTCTGGGCCGAACGGGTGCAGGAACCTCCGGATCCAGCACAGACAGGTGGGTGGGACTTTATACCAAAGACTGGCAAGGGACCATACAGCGTCCGATAACCAAAGTCATGAAGACCAATGCGAGAAGGATACAGAAGGAGATAAATTGGTAGGCCTGTAAGGTTGATAGCAGTGTACCTGTCAAAGGAGAGAAAAATGAAGTCTACTTATACTAGCTTTTTGAACATTTCCACCTAACTCTTTCTACCTTAAGCTGAGAAAGGGAAACTTCTAAGCGAGAAAAAGAACCCAACGGGGCTTGACAGTGACCTTGAAATCGTTTATTCTGACCAAGGCCCGGGTATAAACAGGACAAAGGCCTTACAACACATGCGTCCTGTTCAACGGCACGTTGCAGTCGGAGGGATATACGATGCAAGAAGTATTACTTCATATGAAATCTGGGCAAAGATGCTTCTAGAGCGACATAGGCACAAGAAGAAAAACTTGTTTCTGGTATTTATCATCTGCTGAATGAAAAACCGTAAAAGGCACCACGTATCATGCAGCGATATGCATGTGGTGGGCAGTATTGGGCAGAACTATCTGATAGATAGCAGCTAGAAGCG
>QGMG01000268.1:0-38524 GCA_007825325.1 Lachnellula cervina | reverse complement strand
GACCCAGGTGAAGGGCTCGTGCCAGGTCCAGCACGCGAAGACGATGACGCCGCGGATTCCGAGCAGCATGGCTTGCCAGACCATGACTGCTGCGAGTAGGGCGGCGGCGGTGTGGAGGATGAGATCGTAGATGAAATCCGTCATTTTGAAGGGTTTCTGTGAGCCGGGGATGCGGATGGTTAGGAACCTGTCGATCATGGCGTAGTAGTCTGGGGAACGCTTGGAGTTTAGCATGGCTCTGGCGTGTCGGAGTCTTTCGGGGTTGAGACGGTGTTTTGAGCGGACGTTGGATAGGATGGTTGAGGGGTTGCAAAGTGCGAGGAAGAAGGCTAGGAGGGGGTATCGGTGGTGGATTTGAAGAAGTTCTTCGCTTGATGTTGCCATCATTGAAAGTACGGTGGGTAACTATGAAAGTCGTCAACATGTCTGGAGTATCTTCAATCTTTCTCATAAAAGGGGTAAATGGACTTACCAATCCAAGAATTGTAGCCGCACTTGAATATTGCTGTTGTTGTGATGCATCAGCGGCCGTCAAGGCACAATCTAGCTGATCCCAACATCTTTTGTCGCGACCTCCCCATCTCGAAGCCGAGTCAGCTGGGATTGTGCAATTGTTTATTGCATCAATGACGTTCGGCCACTGAATATAGCTATACCAGAACGGACTTTCGAATTTCTTAAACATTTTGAAGTTTGGTCAAGAATGCTGAACTTCAATTTGAGGGGCGCGTGGGCCATTTGTACTATGCTAGAGGCTCCGTCAGATTGGGGGCTGAAAATCCCTTCCACGATGCGTGCATATAAATAGGTCATGCAGTATTGCAGTATTGGGTAAAAACCTTCCCCCTGTCCGCCAATCAGCCGCGCCAAGGCCTCAAGAGGGGGGTGTAGTGTAACTATGTGTAATGTAGATCTTTCAGCTGGAAGAACTTTTCCAGATAGAAAAATGATCTGAAATCCTTAGTGCATTTTGTGTCATGCTCAGCTGCACTTGATGAAGTCCTGTCAGTATTATTTTGGGTGCAATAGTAAACATAAGGTAGCAAATAATTACACCTGTTGTAGAGATAATAATACGGAACGTTAATTAAAGGTTTTTGATGGGTCTATAGCAGCCGTGCTGACTGCAGCCTCACTTCCCCTGCTTCATCTACTCGGATGTCTAGCGCAAATCTGGAAGGGGATGGCCTATCATTTCAGCCTCAAAGCATCCACACTTCCTTGATACACACAATGACCGTCAAGTGGAAGAATAAGATATCACCACGCATGAATTGATAGGATGCAAAGACTCGACGAGCCGTTTCTCAGCATCCTACTCTCACGCTGGTGAAACCCTTTGCGCAGAAATCCGTAGGTCAGAAAGACCCTCTGCCAATCCCCTGTCCTTCGAGAGCGCTGCTTGCGTGGAAAGACCAGCCTTGTAGGCCAATGTATCATCAATCCATATATCTGCCCCAAACAAGTTCTCCAAATGCTCCAACAAATCTTCTCGTGATAACCGCGCTGTCCAACGTTGATAGTAAGGAGATCCTATCGTCCATCGCAGAGACTCAGTTGCTTGGAAGCCAGGCTGGACGCGAGGGCAATCATTCTTGTCGCCAGAAAAAATAAGTATTCTCTGCTCCGGTATGTGAGCGAAGTACCGTCGATCAGAAAGGGTCTGCCAATCCGTGATAACGTGGCATGCGTACCAGTTTTGAAGGGGCGCAGACGGTGTCATCCGCGGTATCCTGGTAATCCAGTCCCAAAACGGCCGAAGACTGCCTTCGATTTCATGTAGAGGGCTAGCAACTACCGTAAGAGACTTCAGTTTCTGCTTTCTGGATCAGTCTATGAGAAAAGGACCTGGATTGTGGGGCAAGTCCCGTTCTAGGCGATAGTAGAGTCCGAAGAAATCCAAGGGAAGTGAGAGATGTTGTATGTTTCGGGTGAGGTTACATTTCAAAATCCCTAGGCGTAGAGAAGGGAATGCACCAGCGGGGTATGGGTAGCCAACCAGTATATTCTTGCCCCATAGGATAGGAAGGCATTCATCGGATATCTTTTTTGATGCACGGCAGATGGAGAATCGATCGATGCAGGTAGATTCGGAGGCACATAACTTGAGGTTGCATAAGCATAGATGGTTGTAAATATCCAATGTCCTCGTATCCACAGCGAAATCCTCGCCATGTTTGGCTGGGATTTTAGACCCATCACGGATCGTGATGAAGTCTGTAGGCGACACAAGAATGTAATTATGAATATGAAGGCGAATCTCAAGCGGCAGATCCAGAAAGTTCAGAGCCATGATGAGACTTAAGCATCTGAGTCTTCAGCTTGAGAAGGGCAGTGGGATTGATAGGGGAAGAGAGAGTGAAATATAATATATATACCCCGCTTGCCGTTGCAAGGGGGCCTGCAACTAGGTGCAGAAGAGTATCCAACGAAGCAGCTAATACATACCATCGCACCTCGTCATTGCCTCTTAAAGATTGTTTAAATGGAACTCTGAGCAGAGTTTAGGATCAGGATGAGAAGTTGTGAGAAATAATAATAAAGTATTTGAAAGAAGAGATACATAAGTGGTATTTCGGAGAATGCTTCTAAACGATTTATTTCACGACAAGTGGGGCAATCAACTGACTCGCCAAATACCTACATCCTACTTCAACCTCAACCTCCACTGTCTATAGTGTCGCCAGCACCACCACCAACAACACTTTCGCACGCAGAGGGTGAGACCTGTTATCTACTCATATAATATCCGTCCGCCATGGCCTCACAAGAGCCCCCCCTCGACGAAATGCAATGGCACTCCCAGCAAATGGCAATCAACATGCTGGGCATCCACTCCAACTCAGTCCTCTTCTACTTCGCCGAGTCCCCCTTCTTCGACAAGACCTCCAACAACGCCGTGCTCTACTCCCAGGCACTCTACAACCAAGCCATGCTGCCCGTCATCCAAACGCGAGAAGCATTCGAAGGACGCCTGAAAACAATGTCAGGACTTGAATTTATGGTTGCGCAGGAGCCAGCAGACCCTGTGAATGGGACGGGGGTATGGGTTATACGGAAACAGACCCGGAGGAAGAAGCAGAATGAGGAGGATGAGATTGTGTTGCATTCTACGTATTTCGTCATGGGGGAGAATATATACATGGCGCCTGCGGTGGCAGATGTTCTGGCCTCGCGAACAGTATGCCCCCTCTCCTCTCCCCTTTCCCTCGTGCCAGTACTAACACAACGAAGCTCTCAATCCTCACCTCCCTCAACAAATTCTTCTCCACAGCTGCCACCCTCCCATCTTTCACTCCAGCTTTGGGAACAACTTATCTCCCACCGCCCTCAACATCCCGCCTCAAACCCACCGAATCGCAAGGCGCCCTCAGCCAGACCAGCAAAGAAAACACGCCCCTCCCCGACTCCCTTACATCCAAAAAAGCACCACTGCCCTCAACGAATAACTCTACATTCCTCTCTTCCCGCCTGCTGGAAGAGAGCTTAAACATAACGCTGAAATACGGCGAGGAATACATGGACGAGAACCCCATTACAGGAGAGCCGGGCGCGTTTCATCTTACAACCACGGGGCGAGTAGAGAAAGATAAACTAGCTGTTCCGGTAGTTTCGAAAGGAGGGATAGGGAGTAAGACGGGGACGCCTGCGCCGCCATCGTCATTGAAGACGACGGGGATTGAGGTAAAGAAGGAGGGCTTGAAAGGCGAGAAGACCCCGACGAAGAGCCCGGGGGTGAAGGGGCCGAAGAGGCGGAAAAGTAAGGGTGTGAACTCGGCGGGGGGGGTAACTCCTACTACGTGAGTATTGGGAAACGGCTGTTTGGGAGAGGCGTCTGGGTGGGTATACCCTTTGATTTTCTAATGGCGTTAAAGCTTCATCCGGAGCGACTATTCTAGATCCTGGAGTAAAAAAATATTACTCTATTACTGAAGAAACACTGTCTTCCTTGCTTCCGCTTTGTTTTCATTATGTTTTTCCAACGGTTCGTACAAGTCGTGGGGGTGGGTCCCTCCTTGTGCCAAGTGGGGCAGAAACCAAAAATATATAAAATTTCAAAAACATACAACAGCAGGTATTCGCTGGTGGTCACCCACCCAACTACTAATCTGCCGATCTGAGGCTTGTGTATGGCAGAGCGGACGGGATGCCCAATTCTCCTCAGTCTATGGTCGTATGTGACAACCTTTCAATTGTTTCGATACATAAACCTTTAAAAACCAAACCTTTTCTTTAGTCTCTACGAGTATTCCATTCCGCCTCCGTCAACGTCATGTCCTAATCCAACTCATGCTATACGTCACGTCCTAATCTAAATCCTATACGTCACCCGCCTTCCTATACGGGCAATGTCTTTTTTAATTTGCCCTCTGCATTCAATGAGTGCCACTTGGGGCGTCGGACTCGTATCAATCAGAGAGATGCTTTAATATTTTTTTTCATTACATGTGCTGGCTTGCTGGCGCTGCGAAGAAGAAAATCAGACTGGCACCTCTATACTGTATGATTTCTTTCTTTTCTCTTAGTGTGTTCTCGGGGGTTTTGATATTTTGCGCTGTGATCCCACTCAGTATAGCATTCCATCGTATTTCTAACATATAGCTGGACACCTCTTGTAAAATTGTGCGGTAGGGCTAGGGTTGATTCTTGGTAGAGCTAAGTGCAATAGGCTTCGGGTCTGGATTATACTTTAATCAAACTAAATTCTCTCTCGCTGAAATTTGTGAGCATTACGTATAGTTCGAAATCGGGCACTCCTTAGTACTAGACTATCTCACCTCTAGTATATTTTTTTACGCAGTCTCGCTTAAGGCTATTTCTGTTAAATTATTACGTATTATATATTAGCTTATATAGAAAATACTAAAGTAGCACATTCTTGTTCAACTTACTCTACTCTAGCTGTGTAGGCTGAATAGAGTGTTAGTATTATAGTATTAAATATAAATATTAAAAAAAATACTATAGATGAGATACTATAGTATAAAGGTATAATATCTAGAGCAAGCATCCAAATGGCTATAATAATAGAACTTTATTTTTCTATTCTATCTATTCCGGTACCTAGTAATCTTCTCGAAGTTATTGATTAAGAATTACTTCTATACTTTGAAAACAAGCTCTAGATAGAAAAGCATACCGCTTTCAAAAGACTATTTCAAATAGGAATTATAGTACGAACGAGGAACTTATAGTCTATACCTTTTATCTTTAAAGCTCTGTATTTCTATTACAAAGGGCTATTATAAGATATAACTCTTAAAGAATCTAGGTAGGTAGGGAATAGGTAGGATTTAAACAATTCTTAGTACCCACTACTGTTTAGTTCTTGAGCGGTATTTCTCTCACCATAGCTATGGCCAAACTACTCCTTTTTATCTGGTATGGATTCGCTTTCTTCTTTTACTTTGGAGGTGAACCTCTCCTGACTGATGAGGCGGGGCTAGGCTGGACAGATTGTGGCGGGGTTTCCTGAGGCGGGGCAGGGCAAATGTTGATTGTTAGGGCGAATGAGATGGCGGCATAAATTATGAATATAATTAGCCTAGAGGAGCATTTTTATGTAACAGAACTAAGTAGAACGAATATTATCTTACATCGAACCCGGTAAGGTACAAGTCATTTCTTACGCAGGTAAACACAGTCGTAGCAAGCCAGCGATTCAGTTCCCGAGACGCCTCTCGACATTCCTGACAGACTCGAGCCGCAGAGGGAAACAAAAACAGATAATGTTGACCATATATCGAGGTAATTTACGCCAGAATCACAAGACAGACATGCTCACTGCTTACATCCAAAGACCCCAGTCGACGAAAAGGAGAACTGGAGATCATATGTAGCTAAGTACAACAACAATGCCGTTGTAAGACAGAATCACAGCCACCATCTAAATAGAACTCGAGCTGACACTGCTTCTCCTTCGGTAGTACCCTTTCGAGATCGACTAACTCGTGTGGATAGTGAAGCCCACCTATCGAGCTCCATTAGGAGAGTTTCGCATATCGAAGGCGCTACCTGGTGACAAATTTGAGCTGATGAGGGTCTCTGATGGTACCGTCCACTCAGAACAGGTGGAGGGAAGATATCTGCGGCGGGATCCGGGCATAGCTCAAGGTTCAAGAGAAGCGTGGGTCAAGAGCATCTTAGCCCCTGGGTAGACAAGACCAGATGAGGCCGAATATAATGATTATCACCAGGAATTGAAAGTGGCATGTAGGCTGGCCAATAACTCAGTGGCTAATAGGGCAGTTCATCAGTTTGGACTTTATTCATCAGCCAGTCAGCTGCCAAGTATCTCAATCAGCACTGATTAGCTGATGCATTAATATTCTAGTTTTTCGGGGTGCTTTTTGGGCTAAAAATAATATATTTTTCATGGTGTTTTGGGGTGCTTGGTGATATGAGGTTGTGCTGTACTCGAGCAGGCTTGATTGTCGCGCAGACATCGCCACCATATCTTCCTCATCATCTTGGAGAGCTTTAGCTTCGAGAACTCGTGCTATGCCGTCTCTGAGTGTGTACCGATCTCGGTCGCTGGCGTCCTTGGAAGGGAGCGAGTACTACGTGGAATGAGATACGTTATAAAGAAAAAACCCTCTTCTATCAAGCCGCTCATATCACTCTCCAAGGCTCCCCTTCCTCCAATACAAGATTCTAGCTTCTAACCCAATCTTTCTATGAGACGCACATCACTCGATGTTCTAAGAGAGCACCCAGAGCCTAGCGTAGACTTGATCATCAAAGACTCTCTACACGCCGCAGAACTCAGTATTGCTGTAACCGGATCACCAATTGCAATTACATCAGCCGAGTCTTAAAAGTGACTTTGCACCGAGCACCACGAAACATAAAGTTGATAAAACCAACGTTTCTTTACAGCAAGAGTATTATACACCAAGTTCATAGTGCTCAAGAACCTTTCAGCACCTCAACTTTGAAGTGAAGACACTCATGAATAGGCGGTTGAGATCCGTTTTAACAAAGGTTTAAAGACTAAAACAGGCTACGCATACTATTATTACATGCAAATAAGCCCCATAAACTTCATCAATGACAGTGCCTGTCCTCTCTATCCCCTAACATTCAAGAATCTGGAACTAAGTGACAGAAATGAACCCTAAGTATTACTTCTTCCTTCTCAACTTCTTTTCAAAAAAACCTTGAAGCCTCCATATTCCTGTTAGCCTTTCAATTATATTGGCTCTCTTTGACTTCGCCTTCGAAGCTTCAGCTCGCTGTTCCTTCCGACGCTGACAGTCATCACTTCGCCCAAGGAAGAGCTCGCCTTCTTCCGGCATGAGCGTGTCTCTTGCTGTTGTAAACGCGCACCTTTTCAATTTTTGTCCACTATCGTCGACAATGGCATCCTCCTTGCCGTAGTCCCTAATAACGCCCCACTGGACCGGTAACAGGTAGGCATCGGTGTCTAAGGCGGGGCGGTGACAGGCCGAGCTTATGGCTGCGCTGCAAGTCGATGCTAGCGGCATCGCGAGGTGGGAAGACGGGTACTTGCGGAGATAAGCGTGGAGAACTTCGCCAATGATGAAGAGGACTGAGAGAATAATCGCTGTTTTCATTTGTTAGAAATGGATACAGGGTAGGAGAAGTAATTTGAGCGCAATTCTTGACTAAAGAGGGATTTTGAGGGTCGCCTGAAGAGATGGCAATTAGGTAGGACGATTTCTTAAAAGGGAGTCGAAAGAAAGTATGCGCAAGGGGAAGAAATGGTAGTTTACCTAGTATTGCTGGCGGAAGACTATACCCAGTAGTCGTAAACGCCTCCAACTGTATTCCGTCGTTTACACTGACCGAGACGATGAACCGGACTAGGAATATGGTTTGAGATAGCAGCCAATGTTCAATAGAGAAAAATGCCATGATTGGAATGCCGTAGCGTAGTGGCATAGAAATAAAATAACTAGAACGTTGAATACCTCTTGGGTTAGAGACACGTAAAGGCTTTCGCTCGGTAGCAAAGCCTGCCCATTCATCACCCACAAGCATGCCGGAAAGGAGGGCGTTGTGGAGAACATAAGCGAGTGAGAGAAGAATTTGCCATATATTGCCCATTAACACATTCACAAAGAGTCCTGCTGTGTCCTTAAAAGCGTTCAACAGAGCTGCTTTGGCGGGAGGATAGACTCCAGAGATAGGGACGCCACTCACCTTTATCGGCTGCTTCCAATCCACCATCTCTCGGCTATTGGTGCTGCCAAAGCCGAGTGACCACATCCCTTGGAAACTAGATTCAACAGAGCTGTAATGGAGCAATTCTTCCCAACCCCGTGAAGCGTTTAAGATCCCACTCAAGATAATTAAAAAAGATCTGCTAGCTATTAGCTTCGCACAAGCATGGGGGCCTGCCTTTGCAGAATTAGTGATAGTGGCATGCATACATGATCATCGTTGACGCCCAGCGGTAATTACTCGCTGCTTGGTACCATCTGAACCTTCTAGGATGCCATTTCACAGCTTTGATACCACTCCATACTTTATTAACCTCTTTGAACTCGAACCATGATATGATACCAAGGTCTATTGTAGTATGATCCGGGATCTCTAGGAAAGAGGCAATTGCATCGCCAAGTGTACATAGGGTAGAGTGTTTGAAAATTAAGTCCCTTCTTGATCGCTCAATTCGTTCTTGGTTTGCGTAGCGAAACAGTTGGCTGATCTTTTTAGTCTTGTTGGTTTGAAATAAAACCCATGAAAAGCTGAGACATTTTACGAGGTTGCAAATGCACACAACTGCTGCACTGTCAGCACAGCCTTGAAACACTTTCTGGAAAATCCCCATATCACTTACCAAGCATAATATAAGGTGAAGCTTGTAGGTAACACAGCTCTAGGCTCCTAAGTTGCGATGTATCTGAGCGGCGAAGACAATATTGGACCTGATTTCCATGGGCCTTCCAATAATCCACGTTTGTGGCCGACATCTCTGGGCCATCGTAAAGATCCGTAGCCGTCCACACAGAGACAGGCATCATGAATTCCTCGTGATT
The DNA here is from genome assembly GCA_007825325.1 of Lachnellula cervina. NCBI lineage: Eukaryota > Fungi > Ascomycota > Leotiomycetes > Helotiales > Lachnaceae > Lachnellula > Lachnellula cervina. The sequence goes on along the minus strand of QGMG01000268.1, from coordinate 29,519 downwards.
TGTCATTACCTGTATGCCGAATGTATCCCAGGCCAACAGAGAATTATCGGTAGTCTTGTTAGAGACTATGAGGACTGATCGCGGAGATACTTTGAAGTGGTTTCCTGCATACTCCTGCCAGCAATCGACGGAGCTCAGAGTCTCGTATTGACTGAAATTTGCTTGCACGTCGTTATGCATCTGCACAACATTTGCAAAGGAACTGTTGTATTCCGATAATAGACTCTTTCTACTATCTGCCCAGGGAACCTCGTGGAAACTGGCGTATTGTGAAGGTGTCAAGTCGTACACAGAACCATTGGATGGATCATGTAGAAACGCTTCGGTAACTAAGGCATACGTGTAAGAGCTAGATGGAATAGCTACGAAGACCGCAGCATTATATCTAGATACGTTGTCAAGCTTCAAGCATTCTACGTCATTGGTTCAAGCTACTCACAAAAAGTGTAAGGGAATGGAGCTCAACGCTAGGAGAGCCCATATGCACACCCTCTTCCTAGAAATGTAGCCCAGGTTCCGGAAGCTAGGGACTCCAATATGGAGCCATGTTTGCTGCAAGTGCGCTTTGTCGACCTCGGCTCTAGTCGGCGCCAAAAGCAGTTGTAGACAGGCATTAGAGGCGCTTAGCAATAGTGTGCTGAGAATGTTGATCAGGACATGCAGACCTGTATCTACTCGCTTGATAGTACTACAATCGCCTGTCAACAGGGTAAGAATTCTATCCGAAGAGATAGGATACTTAATCCATATCACGACGGTTGTTATAAAGTTTAGGGTGAGGAGTGTTATTGCCAGGCCTAGCCATATCCCTAATTGCACCTCCCGCTTTGAATGCCAAGTCCGCCAAGTTTTCGCTCGTGGGTGGTCTGGGTCAGTGGATGGGAACCAAGGACTTAGAAGCTCTATCGAGCCGTAGGTTACATCACGATAGTGTGCTCCGATAGAGCGTCTTGAGCGTGGCATGTCCAAGGAAGTATCCTGGTTCCGCAACTCTGTTGCTACTGTTATTGAGTGCTCGCTCAACGTATCTACTGGGAGCAAAGTGCTATAGGGTTAAATCGTTAGCTTTCACGTTTTTTATTACAAAAAAGAGCATAGAACCTTACTCTGTTTCCCCTCTAACGTTATTCTCCTCGTCGTGAGGCTCGGACTGGCCATATTCTGGAAGGGTCGAACCCGCAAGGCCAGCCTGAGCCTGATCCTCAGCTACAGGGGCTAAAGCATCATCTTTAACCTCGTCTGTATGGTAACTGAGTGATTCTGACGCCATCTTCGCGATCCATCGAATGGGCTAAGAATGGATTATGAACAAAGGTCTGATGAGGATAAATAAATCCTTTTGGGATAGTTGGTACTCGGCGTGTATTATAGTGATGGTAAGAGGGTGGTATAATAGGCGGCGCACTGCGATCAAATATATTGTTTCTAGCCTGGGCGAAGTACAACCCTGCAGAAAAGGCAGTGCAACAACACTATACAACGTCACCAACAGCCTCGTTGGGCACCGATGCGTCTAACGAGATTCGAGGAGCAGACATAGAAAGGACTTACAAATAACATCTTAACGATGTACCGTTGTTGAAAATTTGTTTATAGCAGTAACTACACGAAATCAAAACATGTCATCTACATCGACAATTTATCGCACACTTCCTCCAAATGCCTCCAACAGCTCAGTAATGCAACTGCTCCACTTCCGCATCCTAAGCACTGCGGAGACGAGTCTGCTGTCTTAGTCCAAGTTTTCTAGCTCGGCTATACTATACCTCGTCAGAGCCCTGCCTACGAGAACTTCTAGCTGATTAGGTCCCTGTGCGCTTGAAAATCCGAATTGGGATTTCCTTGTATATCCCAATAGAGATGTTAGCCTCAATATCATCATACAACATCTTGATTGCCTTATCACGTGTTTTTTCCCAAGCCAGTTTCTCATCGCCATTACACTCATCCTTAGTTTTCTTCTCCACAACAAGCTCTAAAGAGTAGAACTTGAACAAAGTAGCCATCGCTGATATCAGTTCCACGTTCGCAAATTCTTTGCCTGGGCAAGCCCTTGCTCCAGCACCAAACGCTGTCCATGTCGCACGATCGTGGTTCTTGCTCCTCGAATCATCATCCTCGTTGACTTCTGTAAGCCATCTGTCGGGATTGATATATAGGGCCGGCGAATCTGACAGCGCAGCACTCCTTTCTGCCGGGACTTTAGGTCGGTCCCAATTGTTTGGGTTCCGGGCCGCTCCGGCGTTGTTGATAAGTGCAAGTGTGTTTTCAGGAATATGGTGAGGCCGGCCATGCGAGTCAACCAGAGTGACAGGCTTTAGTGCTTTCCTCATGGTAAAGGATGCAGGGTTATAAACATAGAGGACTTCCTTCTGGATTGCTCCCACGTAGCCTTGTCTGAGAATCTGGTAGTCTTTTTCAAGTGTCCACTCATTCACCGGCCGAGTACCCAGTTGGTTGTCCAGCTCCTTTTGCATTCGTTGTTGGTATTCCGGGTATATCGCCATCAACAGATAGATGAAGCCCAGGGTACCCCCGGTTGTTTCGTGTCCTGCGAGGAGTGTGAGGAATATATCCCCCATTACGCTTTCTTTGGGGAGAGGGTCCTTGCTTGCTACTCCAGAGAGAACAACAGACTCTGATAGCGCCTGTTAGTGTCTATTAACTTCGTTATGCAAGCAATAAAGGCCTTACCAAGAAGTGTTTTGCTTTTTTTGGCTGCAACGACTTCGATATTGTCCATTACTTGTGCCCGGAATTCCTCGAAGTACTTGGTCGTTTCGGTAAAGCTGAGGTAAGTATCCCTAAATTTCTTCCATGGCAGTCTACCTAGCAGTCCCGTAGGTACCACAAAGAAAACCGAAAGACGTTCGATGAAGTTGGGAAGTGCGACATGCAGAGCTAGCTGGTGGCCAGGCGGTAAAGGTGCCGCAGTCTTATCATCCCATTCCAATCTCATACCAAAAAATCCACTGGAGATGATGTGGAGAGCCAGCCTCGAAGTCCAGTATCTAACGACTGGAATAACAGCATTGTGATTTTCGATCCAATGTGCTGCAAGCGTCTCAGTCTGGTGCTGGGTCTCTTCCCAAACTGTACGGTTTATAGCAGGACCAAAGCCGGCTGTGACTGCCCTGCGATGAGCTTTCCATTCGTTGCCCTGGACCGATGAAAGAGTCGGGCCCCAAACATTGAAAAATGTCATGAACTCTACTGGAGTATCAACGTGGGATTGCGTTAACAGATCACGAATTATGGCGTTGTCGCTAGACCAAAGAATATTACCACTCGGTGTGGCTAATATAAAGGTATCGGCGCCGGCTTCTTGGAAGGGCTCGTATCCGGATTTCCAGATTCTCCAAACCTGCGCTATCCTGCCCAATGCGTGTCAGATACTTTCGAAAAAGGATAGAAAGCTAGGACACACTGTAACCATGGACTAGTCCATGACTGTGGAAGAAACTTTAGAATAGGTAGCAACACAGGGTACAAGATCATCCACCACACGCTAGAAATATGAATACTAGATAGATATTTTAGCAATGCTCAAGGCATAGAGATGGGCGTGAGAGGAGCCGCTCACGGAGAATAGTAGACCGGGAAGCCTGTTAACAAAGCAATGCGGTAGTTGTGTCGCCATTTCGAGACTTGGAGGGACAGCCCAAGTGCAACAAGGCCACCAAGGCCCGCAAGAGCGCCGAAAATGATGCTGCCCATTATCAATACCTATGTATACGTGCCTGTATAGATATCGGTAGGTACGTCGACGGAAATATGCTTCATCGCGATCTGTATGCGAAATACAAAGGATAAATAAGATCTTTATAAGACTTTACACGTACGTCTAAAGGAGAAGCTAGTTGACGACTGCGCTAGTACAGTAGTGTATGTACCCTGTCTAGTGAGGTTCTAGTCGCATCTGTTTTAAATCTGACAGCATAAATGTACGTGGGTTCGTATAGCAGAATCGTATAGCAGGTTCGTATAGCAGATTCGTATAGCAGGTTCATATGGCAGATTACCTAGCATATCTTTGAAGCTCTTCAATGCAACTCTTCTTAATGGGTTCGTTATTCCATCTCAACTTAAGATTCTCAAGTACCAAAAGTAGGAGAACAAGGTATTCAAATGGCTAGTAATCCCAAGAATGACTCTCTCTTGCATTGACAGCGCCTGTGAGGTCTTATTCATCCCAGACTTTGCCCTTTGAAAGCTCAATCAACATCCCCAGCGTAAGCAGCACAACCATCTCCCATCGCTGGCCAAAGCTCTTCCTGAACAAAAGCTGACCCTTGACTCCATCCGCAATCTTTTTCACGTCCGTTTCCTGGATGAATTCTGCATACATTTCCTTCCTTGCTGGACAAACTAACTTCATCCGCGCACGCGAAGACACTTGTTCCCACATGAACTCTGCTTCTCGTCCCCAGGTCGCCGGAGGATTTGGGAATGGCTCGTAGTTTTGGTGTTTCTCCGGATGCGGCTGGGAGGTCTCTGCTTTGTTGGAGATATATACTGGGAGAGCCTGGTATTGCTCTTTCGAACCAAAGCCCAGTTCGTACTCTGGAGGTGGTCTGCTCTCCTCGTAAGGCGGTGGTGGGATGTCGTCTTGAGTACTTTTCTTATTCAGAGGAGATCGCGCTACTGCCACCGCTCTGTCCGCTTTCTTTGCAGGAACGTTATTCTGATCTGAGACATCCTCAAACGACGTACTCTCTGACTGATCTGAGGAATTCTTGTGACCAAAGAGCGTCAATTCCATGGACCACCTTGCGAGAATACGATTTGGCTGGAACGAAGCTTGTACAAAGACTCGAACGCCATTTTCCAGATCTATCCCGAGGACTTTGTGAAGTTGTCCCTCCTGGAATTCTCTATCGAAAATAATGTTGCCAACTTCGCGGCCATCAGATACGCGTAGCAATATGGTGGAGGTATTCTCTAGCACCGAGTTGAGCGCCTTCTCATCCTCAACGAGTAAATTATACAGCGCCGGCATTAAAGGATTTAAATGGTATGAGTATCTGGTAGGGTTATCGGGGTCAACCATTAAATGCACGCGTGATAGGCGATCCGGGGACATGAGTTTGGGCAATGTGATTTCGGGCTCTTTGCCTTTGCCTTTGATCTTGCGGATTAACCGATCCATGGCTCGTAATCGTATATGCGCATTGTCGACGGGTGATGGATTGGACGCTGGTATCTGTCCGAGGATTGCACATGTTTTGGGAGGTTGAAGTGAGAACACTTTAGAGGTGAAGACCAGCCTAGTCAAAGCCTCCATTAATAATCCGCTCTAGGCAACGGTAACCCAACTGACTAGGCTAGGGTCCATACTCGAAGGATTCTTGTGGAGCTGGAATACCATCAACTAACTTCAGAATCAATAATGGATTCACTTCTCAAGGCGCGTGGTTCCGACCCCTCATGTGAACGCTATTTACCCTGCTTGATCTCATTAGTTGGTTGCATCCGTCACCACAATCATGGTTTCTTCCATGTGGTTGCTAGTGATTTTCACAGTACGGGAAGGGGGTATAAGTTTTGTTGATTGTAGAGAATGGTTGTTTGTTAAGTTGGATGTGGGTATTATAGTACTAATCGCAATAGCTCATAGAGTCTTGTCTACCTATGTACTCCGTAGCTAGGTATGAAAAGCTACTTTGCCCGCGTCAAACGTTTTTGAAGACGCTGCCGATGTTTCCTGGCAATCTTTACTCCTCGGCGACTTCAATCTCCAAGGTAGGGAAGGCCTACCTTTTTGATGATAACTCTTAATGTTTCGGGTTGTGGAATCTTTGGAGCGGCATACTATCATGGGTGGTTGGGATGATCTTCGATTGAGACATAGCTTATGTCCAGGATCACCGCCGCCTATCGAAATCCTTTTCTTGTCTATACTCCCGAGTATCTGGCGAACGGCTCCGCCGGGGCCTGTAATCCGAGTGTCGTCTTCGCTCTTCACCTTCTGGCCTCCGCCTATGTCTATCCGGGCTCCGACTTCTGTGTCTCCGCTCACGTCTCTCAACACTTCGACTTCGGTCCCGCTCATCATGTCTTCGCCTGTGTCGATGTCTGTCTCCACTCCTCGACCTATGCCGATGCTTTCTGTGTTTCCTCTCCCGACTCTTACTTCTATCGTCCCTTCTTCGTTCCTTCTCCCCGCTCTTACCAGCCAGCCCAACCTGCCCAGGCTCTGTAGCTCCGAATATCATAGCGTCCTCGCCCACAGTCTTCCCCACAAAAGCCCCGAAAGCCTTTCCTGCTCTCCCCACATCATCCCCTTCCTCCCCTCCCACTCCCGCCTCCTTGACCATCCGATTCACCTCCCCAACACTAATAGCATTCGCGCCCGTAAGGCCTCTATCCGCAACCGGCAGACCCAGCGCCCTGGACATCGCATCCTCCTCTGCCTCTTTTATCCTCTTGAACTCCTCCTTCCTCTCCCTACTCTCCTTCTCTTGGGCCGTCTCTCCATTCTCGCCTTTCTCGTCGTCAGCCTTCGCATACCAGTTCAAGTCGCGTCCTTTCTGCCAGCGTCCCACGGGTGCCATGAGCGAATGACCAAGGTAGTTTTCGCGGTGCTGCGAGGTGCTGACTTCGTCCCAGGAGAAGTTTACCCCGCCACGCGACCCCGACTTGCGGATCGAGGAGAGGAGGTCCATGGTTGTGTGGTTGAGAGAGGTGAAGTGGTGTCTTATTGATAGGGTACGTGTAGCTTTTTAGTGTAGGAATTTTGATGCGGCATGCGGGAGAGGTTGGGTTGCGGAAAGCTCAAGAAGTTGGAGGATCATACATGTTTGGAAGCTCGATGAAAGTGGAGCCAACTTAATAGAGTCACGTGCTAGCCTGAATCAGCCCCCCTCCCCTTTACAGTCTCGGCAATATAATGCTCCACATTTCTTCCCTTGACTTGGTTGTCACGCAAAGGCTGACGCGTCCTAGAAATCTGGTCTTCACCTAATAAATATCTCGATCCCCATTTCTTAAATCCCAATTACATAGCAGCAGCGTTTATGAACCGTTGAGTCGGTGCTTCACGGAATCCGATTCTTAAAAGATCGCAGAACTTGGAAGGAAGTCAGCAAAAGGCTATACTACCGTTTTAACCTTATAAGCCATCTATCCCAAATTCATTTTTTTAGTTTCTGCTAGAACTGAACTGTCAATTGTCTCTAGAGTATTTGCCCATTCAGCGAATGTCATATGCATCATCTCAAAGCTTTGAATCAATCAAGTCTCATGTCCTCCTTTTTGGCTTTATTGGATCATATATACCTTAGACGAAGTCTGTCTCTTCTCCGCAGCTTCAATCACGTTCCCGATTTAGGGAATATAGATGCCATCGCATATCTTAATAATGTCTTCCAGCTCCAAGGGTAGCCTTTCTTCTCTACTCCAAAATCAGAATCAAAATCAAATGGGATCTATTTTGTTATGCTCCAATCAAAGGGTATATCGCTTTTCCCGCCCAAGTGGTGCCTATGTCCAGTTTACTTCAATCGTTTCAATGGATGCGCCTCCGTATTAAATACATAATCATCTAAGGAGATTAGATCTGGTGGCGAAAACACCAGGTAAAAATACTTGAGTGTCTCTGACAACCAGAAGCTCTAGGGAAATCTGTCAGTACCAAACCCAAAGAACTTTATGTTTGCGAGCTTACCTCCATGGAATCTGTCTTTTCTGGTGGTATTCCACTAACAGTTACATCTGTAATCCGGGCATTTCCAAACTCCGTCTCAGTGGCATTTTGAATCGCTTGAAACATATCCCATGCGGCGTTGCGAAATTCCACCAGTCCCGTGATACGGTACAGGAGGAAAACACTCTCAATGGCTTCTGGTCTTAGCAGGTAGGATGTATCACGAGCGTTTTTGAATCCTTTTGGGAGATTTTGATCTCCTTCCGTTTTCCACATCTCTTCATCCCATGCACAACCATCCAAGGTTTTGCAAGGGAACATATCGAATATTTCGGGCATGATACCTGTTGGGAAAGCAGCATATGCATAACTGCAGCCCCTGGCCAGTCTCACCCCCAAATCGACATGGTCATCGCGGCCAAAAAGCCGCCCACTCAAAGCATACATGCCTCCAGCAAAACAGCTCAAGTGTTGCCCTTCTGCTAACAATTCTATTTCTCCGTCCTCATTTACCCTTACTCTGCCTGCAAATAGAATATCTTTCTTGTCGGCGAGCATAGGCCGAAAAAGAGCATTTTTCTTGATTGTGTCCAACGACGATATGGTCAGTTTCTCATACACGGGATTTAGCCCACCCGTAAGGGCATGCATTTTCGGGAAATATTCGTAAAGGGAGTCTGCCAGAGCGCCAATAGAAAATTCACGCAGATTAAACCCCTCGTTTTGCGAGTCGATCATCGTGGGCCACATGCCGGGTATCAGGGTTGTGCTCTGATGCTTTTCAATCAGATTTGTGATTCGCGAGATGGCAGCATAGTATTTGGGGTCCTTCGTGATTTGTGACAATCGAGTAAACTCCAGGGAGAGGGAACCTGGTGAAGCAATCGGAATATGGCTGTCCGCTTCTAGCTCCCCTGCCTTTGCTTTCTCGAAGTCGAGCCAGAAGGGTGGCATTCCGTTGGGCGTGTCAAACCCCGCATAAAGCATGTCCCCAAGCTCAATAGCCTTATCCAATAACACCTGCGAATTGCTCAAATCATACGCTGATATAAGTCCCCCAAGATGGCGGATGGTTGTTTCGAACATGTTGCAAGAGGTGTTGTTCGTGTAAGCCCAATCAATGGTAGCCACAGCAGCCACGGCGTCCTTAAACTCTGCCTCCAGTCTCATAATCCACAGTGTGTCCAGGCTATCGATCAGAGTTGCTGCCCATCCTCCGAACGTGTCTTTGCTGCCGCCAGATAGGGGCATAAGTTCATCTCGCATCCAAGCATGCTCTTTGTACGACCGCCAACATTTTTGAAACGCCTTTCGTACCGATTGACGCTGCGACTCCAATTGTGCAAGTTCGAATCGAGATATTTTCGGGAATTTATGTTGTATTCGTGGGGAGGAGTGTGGTCTGCCTTTAGGAAGAAGGATTGTAGATGGTATGGGGTTTCGGCGAGATAGCTTGCTCCAATCGAAGCTGCTTTTCACAGCATGTATCTTGCTTGTCTTACCCCATCCTTTTCGCAGAGATTCTTCGACGTATTTGAATCCGCCGCCTCCATCTGCAGGCCCGACAGCTGCTATCGACCGATGGAGGTAGACAATGCATATAATTATTCCAGCAATGATGGCATAGCGTAGGGAGCGGCGAGAGCTTCGCATCAGCATAATCGCAGAAAAGGAACTTGAATGGATTAATGAGTGACCGAGCTAGGAAACAAGACCAAATATAAAAGAGAATATATATTATCGAAGTCTTGGAGTAATGCTCGCGGGATAAAAACGCGGGGGACCGCGAGAAGTTGACAGTTTGATCCGTTTGAGATTATGCTTATTCGGATTGCCTTTTCAGGCTAGACTTCCCGCGATTAGGCTATTTATAGTGTAGTGGGGACAGACCACCAAAGCGCTAGGCGCTACAGAGTACCGTACCATACCTCAGCCGAGCTCAGGTTCAGGTACTCCGTAGTAACTCGCAAAGGTGAGATGGCGCTAGCAGTTTAGCGTGAGAAATGTGTGGTTCGGAGGCCCGAGCTCTTCGGGCCAGAAAAAAGTGGCCGAAATTGACACCTCCAAAACACCTCTTAAACCTTCCTGATTGCCTTATAGAAAATTAAATAGAAAATTGCCTTTGTAGTACTATATATTTATTAAACCTTCAAGTATTTTTTTGTTATTATTTCTATTTTTTTTGACCAAAAAAGTAAAGGAAAAGGGGAAGTTATTAGGTGTTGCGCATAGGCCAAATTCAGCCACTTTTTTCTGACCCGAAGAGCCCGAGTAAGCCTTGGTGGGGCATTTTTTAGCGTTCTAGCTCGTGGAACCTACACGTTGGCCTCAGGCCGCCCATCACTGCTCCCCCCGACCACCCAACGTGTATTTTAGCTAGACTAGTAGAAGTCTTCTACGATACATGCTAGCATAAACCTTTGCTTATACTTATACTTTAATTATTTAAGCAAAACAAAACAGCAGAATTTCAATATCTTGAGAATTGCGATTTTTATCTTAGAAATACAAAAACTACGCTGAACCACTAGCGCTATTTCACCTTTGCGAGTTACTACAACAGAGTCCATCTCGCGAAGCACTCCAAAAATTTATTTATTTAGAGCGAAAGCTGACAATGTACAAAGGGTATAGACTGCGTGGGTATCACTGGTAAGGATAATAGTCACCCCTAGAATAGGTAATTCGATATTGAATAAAGGACCTGATGTAAATCCAATAACCAGACAGCTGACTAGGATATTAGAGTATAACCTACACTATGCTCTCCTGCGTTAGGTGACTTGAGGCTCCTATAGATTATGAAGTTTCGCTCTAAAACTCTCTTATTTAGGTAGTGGGTACTACTACTAAAGTATAGTGCAGCATGCGCATAGTATAATATAGCACGTATATCAAAAAAAAACTTAACATCGTTCCTTTTTTCAACCTTTTCTTTAGCTCCGTTCCCTTGCCCCGCCCCTTTTTAAGCGAGTCGCCAATTTAAAAAGGGGGGGGGTTGATCACTCTTTCCAGTGACCTGCAGTTGCGCGAAACAAGCGCTTCTGAAGTCATAGCGATGGGTCACCGATGCCATTATAATAATACATTCATGCATAGTTATATCGTTATTTTATCATTCCGTAGTCCCTGAAAAAGTTCCATCCGGCAATGGGGAGGAATTCGCTGTAATAGAACCACTTCCCAATTCCTGTTTCTTCTCTGAATGCAAGTTCTCTTCGTGTCTACCGCAATCAAACTTGCGCACGAAGGACTTGATGCAAAATCGGCAGCCAAATCTTCTGTCGTTTGCATGAGTTCTGATATGAACATTAAGACTGTGAGCCCTTGTGAATTCCTTTGAACATTCAGTACATGGATATTTTGCAGCGGGTGGTTTGATCTTTGGGAATCTCCAGGCGAAAGCTGCTGGGTCGGGGTGCTGAAGTGTCATGTGCTTTTTAAGCTCTTTCTCTGTACTGAATCCGAGGTGTATTCGTGGGCAGCTAAATTCTGTGCAACAGAATGGCTTCTCATGGCGGCTAACGTGGTTGTTTAGACGGGTCGTGTCGGGGAAGCCTTCGTGGAAATAGAAGCATTTATGTCGAGGACATTTGTTCCAATTATTACCGTAATAATGCTCCAGCTTCTGTCTGGATACCGTGGTAAGGGTCGGTGATCGGTTCAGATTCTCAAGAAGTTGTCGATTCCTGTTGACGACTTTTCCAAGGTCTCCGAGTCCTGAAAGCTGATCATCCGCGGCTCGGGTTTTCCTTGTATGACTGAGTAGAAGAAGTAAGTTCTCGACATAATCAGTGCCCTTAATCGAATTGCATCGTTCTCTTAATTTTCTTGGGATCTCGTCCGTTTCCAGCCCGCCGACACCATATGTATCGTAGAATTCGTTAATGGCAGGACCAAGCAGGTTGAATGTAAACATGTTATTCGTGTCCAGAAAACGCAATACTTGCTCCAGGTGATCAACCCAATGTAACACGGAGTAATCCTGAAATGCATAACTTCCATTCATCAAGTAATCATTTATGCTCTCCTCCGGCGCATCGGGGTCGAAACAATCGAAAGTCAAATATTTCATACATAAGACAGCAAGTCGATACTCTTCCACATGTGTTTCTACGTAATCGTTGTGTATTAGATAGCTTTGCATGAAAATTCATTAGTGGGTGTGCTTTCAAAGATCTGGAATTGAACATTCTGATTTTAACTCACAACTTTGCTGTTTCGTGCACAAGCTGTACCCTGTCGCCTGGTAAAACGTCAACGAGAGAGCCGCAGAGGTCTCGGATGTCTATAGCAAGATGGCCAGTATCAAAATCAACGGACTTATCCTTTGTGTTGATTGATACAGCGCCCTGGATCTCGTGCCACTTCAATGGCCTTTTGGCAGACACGATCCAACCTAGGAGTTTCTGAGTAATTTCTCTTTCGCCGTCTTTTGGATTGGTAAGTATGCGATTCACGATTCTTGAATACCTATATGACTTAGCATAATCTCAAGATTTTGTTCCTACGTCTCGGCTTACGCTTACTCAAACCCCTTTGGAAAAGTGTCGGGCTGTAGTTCTTGGAATAATTTGTCTCTGGAAACTTGGTCATGTAAATTTGTCAAGACAAGCTTGGCAAATAAAAACATTCCTAATTGATGTCAAAATAGAAACCATAAGCGATGGAAACGATACCGCATGATAAGAGTAAAAAACATTATTACCTTCGCATCCACCGAGGACTGCTGCTTTGATGTATTCTAATGTGACGTCCGGTATTCCAAACTTCAGAACAATTTTGCTCAACCAATGACTTGCATAAGCTTCGATATCGGACTTGTTGTGTTCTTCGGTAAGTCGCAGTACTGATGCATTTCGGAGTATTTTTCGTATGTCATTCTCGTCCTGACTAACAAAAAGACCCCGGAGCCGTCCTGGGTTTATATCGTTGTCGATGAGCGAGGTGAAGAACGATAGAATAACCTTTCTTTCCGAATACTCGCATTCGTCGATACCATCAATCACGATATAGGTTTGGGGTACCGTTTGCAAACAAGTTTTCAGGAGTTCCACCGAGGTTTGGGTTGAGACCAAGGAGACCTGGCTACTGCCAATGCACTGGTCGTACAAATATGATAAAATATCGTCGTCAACGTTGAGAAGCTGTGATAATATTGACCGGGCAATGGCAAGAAACGTTTTCCTCTGCTCATCTTGGTATTTGCAATAGAAGAAAACTATTGATTGCTGATCTAATCGCAGCCTCTCTTCGATAATTCGCGATGCTAAGATCGTTTTTCCTAGTAGAAACGAGTCAAAGAGCGCAGCAGGTAGACGGTAGTCAAAGGGCCTCACCAGCACCAGGTATTCCACTAATCCAAGCAACACTGGACAGAGAAGCAGTAGGATCCATCCAAGCTTTTATAATATTTTCTCCAAATATCCATCTACCCGTATTCGGGTAGTCTTTTCGCATACCAGCAGCTGCTTCTTGGTCCAGAGTTGCATTAGTTGACGCAAGCCAAGTTCTAACAGCGAGGTACTTTTTATCTCTTTCCGCGTCCTGAATGGCGGCAAAAGACTTTTGGACTTTCTCTCGGTCTGCTCGAGCTTCTTGAATTTGAATGAGATTTGCTTGTCCCTCTATAAGTGCCTTGTGACTACGAAGATCGTCCAAGATATGCTGAAATTTGGCTCTGAAGTCATTCCATGTTGACCGAAACAATTGTTTCCAGGCTTCTAATATCAAAACCCGCACATTTTGAATAGAGAAGGGATTCTTTCCAACTTACTCGGCTTTTTAAATACCCTTAATGCTGACACATGAAATTCCAAAATGTCTCCGTATATCATAGAAAGAACACTGATCATTTGTGGGTTGGATTCAAACAGTGCCTGAAACTGTTGCAAAAGCGGTAGATTCTCTGCCAGTTGTTTATAGGCGTCAAGGAGAATATCGAAAGATTCGGCCCATCCACTTGCAATCTTAACAAACTAATTAGCAGAGTACTCCATACTTGAGAGGAAGATGAGCGCCATCAGCGTTTAGGAGTTCTCACTGGGCTACTGACTTGGAGACAAAACTTCATGGGACCCCATACAAAACACAAAACTGACGAGACGTTGAGAAAAACTTCGATAACTTTTCCATATTGCTCCATAGCTTCAAGGAACGCCTGGATCCTGGTAAGATTCATCATTTTCCTTTTGTGGCCTTGTTCGTCCTGAATAGCGACCACAGCCACTCGCACATCTTCTAGCGATGAGAACTGGAAGTCTTCAGACTCTCTCTTGCTGAGGCGAGTTTTGAATTTGGACAGCACGTCGTCGAATGCATCGTGGGTTGATGCCATAACCGTATCATAGCACGCGCGACAACAAGCGTTAACAGGAAATAAGTCAGGCCTGAACCGTGGAGATTTGTATAGAGCTTATAAGTTTTTTAATTGCAAAGTGATCAGCGATAAATGCAAATGACCGAGTCAGCCTGTGATGTCGAAAATTGTAGCTTCAGCCAGAAATGAGGCTTGGAGGTTACAGCCTCTTTACAGGGCCGACTCGACGCCCGGTCCTGCAGGCTACAGCTGAGCAAACGTGACACGCATGCATTACTCCGTACTTTGGATTTGAAAGATAATTTTTGCACAAACAGATCTTAGCAAAGCTAGAGATTATCGTAAGTAAATTGGAACTTGCTAAGAATTGGAAGTAACTTCTCACACTTTGTAGTACTCCGTACATTCTCCGTATTTATACTCCGAAGAAGGCTACCCAGCAGTATGCAGAGGGCAGCGAGGTGGAGGCGGAGGGCGGGGCTGAAGTCCACCATGTGTGCTTTTCCTGCATAACGCAGTGTAAGACAAGTGAGGCTGACCTTGCGGCTCCTCAGTTGTTGTGATTATGTCCCTTTAAAGCGGAGCCATCCTTTTATCTTCCTTCTCGAACATGCTCTTAATAAAATGAAAGGGATTAAACCTTCCCCTCCTGCGTATCGATGGAGGATTTGTCTAATGTCATTATACCAGTGCTATCACTACCTCCAGGGGCCTCAATTGAAACCATCAGACGTCAAAAAAGTACAAGGAATAGTAATAATACATTACCAGAACCCATTGAACCTCTGGTTAGTGTCGGCCCACAGTATGTATCAGGACAAATAAACACAGAATCTTTCCCAAATCTCATAACTGACTCAACTTAATTCAAGGGCCATCAACCTGGGCTATATCACTGATAGGGGATTGAAGCCGGATAAATCGCCAGATATATCAAAGCAACATCCGGGCTCCCCCAATTCGCCAGGTCTATCAACTCAAAGCGACGTGGAATCAACAGAATGGGACGAGGCTAATAAACTCCCACCATTGATTTCAATTCGGTCCGAGTTTAGCGGAGACTTTTCATCTGATGGTCTTGCAAATGCGCGGGCTGCAGCCAAGAACAATACATGCTTTGGAATGGTATGTACTTACTGTTCATTGTTTTATAACTACTTGGAATTGAGCAATCGCTAGATTCATAAAACGCGAGCGAAGTTACTCGATCCAGAAACAGCCACCCGAGAGACTCCTGGGAAAGACCTTTCGAAAGAAGATCGTCTTTATTCCCTCGAGCTTGTCTTCAAAGATGGGTGCGCCTTTTTGAGCTCTCCCGCCGAGGAAATGTTTGCTGTTTTGAACGAAGAGGCTGCCAGAGTCCTGCGTGATATTTCAGGTTTGTCTAGTTGCCGGTTTGATGCGTACTTGGAATTGGAGGAATGGGCATTGTTACAGGAGAGTCTTTGCAAATCAGAAAAGCATTATTTTTTCCCTATCGACATTGTTCTTTACGGCTCAAAATCCATTCGTGACGGGATTGGCACTTTACTTTCCGACAGGAAGATATATTTGCAGCATCCATGCTATGCGAAGCCTGATACGGATTATGATAACCCACATTTTCTGAAATTTAATGGCCTTTCTTCTGCCTTAGACTCTTCACTAAGTTTCAACTCGAAAAGTGGGAATCAAACTGTATCTGAAGACGTCTTTGTCTTTGAGACCAAGCCAGTGGACGAGCTCACAACACAATCTCAACTCCGCCAAAGAATGGTCACTGTGTATGATTCACTAACCCGTTCGAAAAAATTGGAGAGAATCGAAGCGGACATCAGAATAACCACAAAGTTGCTACCGTAAGTTCCTAATCCTAATCACGAGAGACGTTAATAACACGAAAGTGAAGCCATCAAGAAGAAGCTTTGTGTTTTATGGAACAGAGAGAATTAGGGCCAATCCCAAAAGAGTTCTGCCTGTGGCAATCACGAACCCGCCAGAACCAGTCTTAGTGAGTTGTGAACCCCGTTAATGTATTGTTTTGAATCAGTGTGCTCATTCGAAACTGTAGCTATGAGCATTCAATCACGGGTCTGAGGACGACAGAAGGTCCGACAGAATGTATCGGGGGCATATTAGCTGATGATATGGGCTTAGGGAAGACCTTGACGGTCATTTCTACAATCATACGAACAGCTGAGCGCGCACGATCTTTTGCCTCGAATCAGGATGGTTGTGACTTCCTCCTCTCGGAGAATACAGAAAGTTCGCAACGTGCGATTTCAAGGTCAACACTTGTTGTTGTGCCTTCGCCATGTGAGCAAAACTCTGTCTACCACTCTTAACGTTGCTTTGAGACTGTTCACTAACCTTTCATAGTGTTGATTGACGAGTGGCTACAAGAAATCGAGACGTGAGTTGAAATTATCGAAAGAGAGTAATCCTTTAAACAATTATGTATTTAACCAAGTTATCTAGACATTGCGATGGATCTTTGAATGTGATGAGATATCACGGTCGAGGTCGCCAGGTGGATCCATACGCGCTCGCCGAGTCAGATATCGTGCTAAGCACGTATCACACAATTGCGGCTGAATCGCTTCGACCAGAAAGCCCACTATACGGAGTCATTTGGTTTCGCGTTGTTCTTGATGAAGGTGAGATTTCTCATACACAACCAAGCACATCAAGTGTTGACTTAGTTGTATAGCTCATGTGGTGAGAAATGGAGCCACAAAACTATTTAAAGCAGTTTCAAGGATATCAGCAAAGTTTCGCTGGTGTTTGACTGGAACGCCGGTTCAAAATAGTCTCGAAGATCTTGCTTCTCTCGTTGCATTTATTCGCGCAGGACCGCTTGATAGTCTTCCTGACTTTCGAAAGCATATCATTTCTCCACTTGTAAAAGGAAATGACCAGGGTTTGAATAATATTCGCCTTCTCTTGGACTCTATATGTCTACGGAGGACTAACAAACTGCTTAATCTGCCTGATATATCCGATGAAGATCGATATATCGAGTTCTCAGCCTTGGAGAAGTCACTGTACAGCAATACTCAAGCGGAAATGATCAAAGCCGTCAAGCAACACGACAGTCATGACAGAAAAACTAAAGGATATTTTGGAATATTTCAACTTCAACTGCAACTTCGTCGGTTGTGTAACCACGGCACTTTTCAAAAGTCTTTCTCTCAGATATCTGGGGATGAAACGCCATTTGACCCCGAGGAAGCTCTTGCGCTTTTAAAAGGAAGAGGAGAAGGGAAATGCGTCTATTGTAACATTGGTGTTACTGGCTTGAAAGATATCGAGGATAAAGTCAGTGGCAAGTTTACTTTCTGCGGTCATTTGTTATGTTCAGGCTGCCTCCCAAGATTTGAGAAGGGACTAAACACTGGAGAATCTACCCTACGCTGTCCACTATGCCTAAGAAACATCAGTCGAGACTTTTTAGCAAGTGAGGAAAACATATCTGAGGGAGCCGGAAGCAATCCAAAAACGGCATTGAGATACTTTGAAGAACGCGGTGTTTCTTCGAAGCTGTCTAGCCTAGTCAGGGACCTCAAACAAAACACGACCGAAGGGAAAAGGTAGGCAGTCTAACCTTGGCAAGTTCGATTTTATTCGCTGACAAGTGGAAAGTATTGTGTTTTCATGCTGGACTCGATCCTTGGATTTGGTCGGCAATTACCTCACTCTAGAGAACATACAATTCGACAGGATCGATGGTACTTACTCTTCATCTCAGAGACACAATGTCTTGGAGCACTACCACTCTGATCCAAACGTACGAGTCCTACTAATGACAACGGGAACCGGGGCAGTGGGGTATGTCAGACTCCATAGTCGTGAATCATTTACTTACTAACCACATAATTTCAGGCTGAAACTCACAATTGCCAGCTGTGTCTACCTATTGGAACCACAGTGGAACCCTATGGTTGAAAGCCAAGCTATTGCACGGGTTTCGAGACTTGGTCAGCGCAGAAATGTCAAAGTGATACGGTACCTTGTTATGGATACTGTTGAAGTGGTAAGAGCTCCTTAGGAGACATCTTTCAGTAGGGCTAATATAAGAGGTTTAGGGTATGCGATCTCAACAGTCCCGAAAACGCGATTTTGCTAGGCTCGGATGGAAAGAGGACTCCTAAATATATCTCGAATATATATCTT
The DNA here is from genome assembly GCA_007825325.1 of Lachnellula cervina. Lineage (NCBI taxonomy): Eukaryota > Fungi > Ascomycota > Leotiomycetes > Helotiales > Lachnaceae > Lachnellula > Lachnellula cervina. The sequence continues at coordinate 11,403 of QGMG01000268.1, read as the reverse complement.
CATTTTGTAGATTCGCTTAAAAGCAAAGCTCCCCGAAAAGATTACTACTAGTATATATATATATATGAATCTAGTACAGTCTGATTGAGTTTAGTATTTCTTAGCCAGCAGACTATATAAAACTTTTCATATAGCTAAAAGGCACGTAACTACCTATAATACAGATATTACTATAGTCATATTTCCTAACAGTGTCTTATTGATAGTTATGTCACATGATAGTAAAAGTTACGCGTAAAGTAAGTGTGAGTTATATAATATATAAAGCCTTTCGATTACATCTACGCATAAGGCTGTATAAATCTATTAGTTGTATCACTCTAAATAACTTTCCTTCTATCCTTAATATTAGAGAGATCACGTGTTAGATTTTTGCTTCCCCTGTCACGATAGCATATTAATATATTATACTAGCTAGTACGAAGTGATCTATATCTGTAACCTGTGATACTAACAGTAGTAATTAATATCGTGATATAATAATAAAGTCGCGCGCGATATAGTAATAAAGTGTTCAGACCTTATTGGTGTAATCTTCGGCTATCAGTCTCTATACGAGGAAATGTAATACTATTGGAGCTTGAAGCGACAACTCCTCAGTTCAAAACCCTCATTTTTTTGCACCGCTTTTTGAAAGTCACGGGGATGATCACGTTCTAAGGCGCAGTCTATATAAGAGCCAATGATACATCTCGATGACCCGCTTATACAGATTTTTCTCACATAGTGTGCATATGCGACTTTCCTGCCTCCTAGCGCTAATGCGGGCAGTGAACGACACTTTTGGGAGAACCCCCCACCCTTTTGGGAGGCTTGACGGCATTCCGCCTGCTTTGTCCCTTATTCTCTATACTGGCGTCAGGTGATATGCTACTTATATTAATTTTTTATATTAATCATTCAGGGTTCTTAGGTATGATTATGTATGATAAAGTCTTGTATTTTTTATTTAATAAAAAGAACTTACTTCTATGTTACTGAATTGCAAATAGCTAGTCACGTGTCTGCTTGAATTTAAAGTAGGTCTAGCTCTAGAACCTACTGCGAGGTCTGTCTACGGAGTAATAAGCAACGCAACCTCCTTATTTAGTAAACTTTTCTAAATTCCACTACGATGTTAATAAACTTTGGATGAGAAAGCTTCTATCGTCTTTTCCTAGTCTTTTATAAAGCCGAGTATTTTTTACAATGTTATTATAATATCGACCATATTACCGGAGTACTAATTGCCGAAAATTTATTCCTTTCTTTGCTTTTCTCGTCTGATATTCATCTCTTCGCGGCATTAATAGCTACCTATCTCAGCATATATACACAAGCAAAGAACAAAATGAAGGACAACCTCTATCCATAGCCCGACCAGCACCCGAGGCTGGTGCCAGCTGCATGGTTTATCAACACCCTCTGTCAGGCCCGGCCTCGGAATAATGATAATGATAAGGCTGTTCTCTGTGATGTCTTGAATCAAGTTTCCATGTTTGAATTTGTATTGATTTGAATTTGGCGCTTGCGTGTTTATCCTTCTTGTTTGGGGTTCTATTCGGATATTTCTCTCGCTGTTAGCATGTTTATAATCTCTGAAAATGCGGACGAGGCAGTCCAGAAGTTCACAGAAATGTCAGTGCTATGCCATTCAAAATAGAAGGACAGTGGCACGTAGCCCTCGACGACCAATCAACAGAAAGCTTCGAGTCGCCTAGCTTGGAACATGTTATACTATGCCATCCGACAGTTTCGGGGCAAAAGAGATGTAAGGGGAGAGGAGCCAGACTGTCAAGCCACGGCAACCGAATTTAGGATATGGTGGTATGTCTTTGTTTTTATTACTGAAAGATACTTTGCAAATACTCGAGACAGGAAAGCAGTTATCTCCTACCTGACTTTACGGCCAACTCCACAATTAATCTTACGCGTACAGGGTAGACGCGATTTGGTTGTTTTTCTTTCTTGTTCAGCACACAAACGACATCAGATGTAGCCTGTGCGGCAGTAGCGACGTGTGTATCTGGCGTGTAATTGTGGAGTTGGCCGTAAAGTCAGGTAGGAGTTATCAATTGAGGCCAGGCCCAAGATTGGCACTATACTACGACTAAAAGTTGACAGATCGTTGTATCCGAGAATAGTACCGAGACTGATGCTGACTTTCTTGAAGATGAGCTTGTTGACTCAGACTGTTGGATTTACCGCGGAGGGTCTGGAGGCTTAAAAGGACGCGCGCTAGCCACTGTGACTGTCTTTGTGCGATCTGCAGTTCTAGATCTGAAAGTAAGCTCGCCTGGTAAGAACTAGGCAAAAAGATAACTGGCGATACAGATTCATCTCCGCCCTCTCAGACCCAGGAAGCATAAGAAATTGGTTTTGCTCTTTCGCTTAGTAAAGGTCCTCAAAAAGAAACATTCAAAGTCCTCTGCGGTGTATCTGAAGCTAACATAATACTTTAGGAATTCTCGGAAATTTGCATGTGATGTCAGATTGGCTTGAGCGCAGTCATCCATCACAGGAGCTGTCAGCAGTGGCTATCTCTCCTCAGCCCTATGTAAAATCTTTATTATAGAGATGAACTGCTTTTTTGGGTATGTGAAGGAGTAGGCCAAAATAACTTGCCCAACCTCTTGTGGCACGAAATACAGGAATAGCTTCCTAGAAGACTCGCACGAGGGTTCGGAACAAGTTTGCTATGTGCTTGCTAGAACGCAGGGTTGCCTCCTTTAGACTCGACAAATGACGATAACTTAATCTTTAATCTCACCTCGCACCTTAAAGCGCCGCAAGCGTGGTACCGGATTTAGAATCCAACAAACAGCGGGGCAGACAGATTATAGTTTTGAGTGGCTTTTAGGGTCATCTTGAGTTGCCTGCATTCACACGTGGTCAGCAAATGAATGATCACGGTAAATGGAACATGAACCACAGGAGGCGTTTACTCAACGTCACATCTAAAGCCAACAAACATGAAACTGTAGCATTACTGTGATTCTGGAGTCTAGACTCTGCTGTTGACGGCTGCGTCTTAATGGCGTTAAGCTGAAGCTTAAGCGTCTATGCTGACAGGCGCAGGAATCTAACCTCTCCTAGCCACATAGACAAGTGCGCTTACGTCGGTTAACGGCCAGCTCCTTCTTCCACCACTCTCATTTCGCAAAACATTAACACCCCAATCATACTAGCTGGCTCGGAAAAATACTTCGCGTCAGCACAACGTCTCTAGTAAACTCCAATTTTCCACTTAGTTCGAATCGAATTACATTGGGCCGCTGTTTTCAGTCACCTCATTCGAGAATCGCACTGGAGGATCAACGCTATAACACAGCCACTGCAATACTGTTGCGGGCTGGGAGGATTCCGATTTATAGCGGATAGTAACATTTCCATTTATGTCCCGCACTGCAAGATGATAATATATAACAAGACCACGACGGTCTGGAACTTTGTTCTTCATCTCATTCTTATTTCGATCCTCTTTTCATTCGGTCTTGTGTTTGCTTTTCCGTAGTACCATCGTTTAAGCTCTCCCACCTCTGTTATTATGAAGGTCTCTGGAGTCTCTGCCCTTGCTGGCATACTTGGTGTTGCATCAGCTCAATCTTATTCTTATGGCCAAGCATGCCAACCTACGGTCACTACGGTCACGACTGCCGGCGCATGTGCTACCGGTTCAAATAGTGGAGGTTCATATGGTGGAGGGTTATATGGAAACAAAACCGTCACAGTCACTTCTATCGTCACGGCTCCTGGCTCTACCGTCACGGTTCCCGGCTCTACCGTCACAGTTCCCGGCTCTACCGTCACGGTTCCCGGCTCTACCGGCACAGTTCCTGGCTCTACCATTACCGTTACTGTTGCGGCAGCATGTGCATCAAACATTGGAGTTCCAAGCAATGAGGGCCTCATGAGCTATGGTTCACCGGGTGACGTAATTTCTGGCGGTAGTAGTCCCAAGAGTTATATCCCTGCTGTTTCACCATCTATCGGTCCTCCAACAACTATCGTCGGCAACACCAGGACGGATGCAATCTCTCCGCCATATGTCGCTACAGCTGGCAGTGTGGTAACTTCTGTAGACTATGGCACCAAGGCAACCTCTGTCTGGGTCTATGCTGCCGGGTCGGCCGCATCGGCCCCAACCAGGGAATGCACTGTTGCAATTTACGAGGAGACTACCGTCACTGTCGTTATTATTCACATCAGTGTTACAGTCGACACTGCTGGTCAAACAACAACAATCTGTTCAACGAACACCGCCAGAGTGCCAACAACGACGCCTACCATACCATCACCACCAACTACCAATTCGCCACCTCCTGGTCCAACTTCTTTCTCCGTTCCCGGTGGTGGTTATAACATAACCATGACTTCATATAAGACTGCTGGTACTACCGCATCCACAGGCTTCTATAGGAGCACCAGTGGATTCCCATACGTAACCGGCAAGAATTCTTCTTCGAGCTGCTCTACTTCCAGCCGCCCTACTGCCTCTACATACAAACCTAGTGGCTACGTAACCGGCAAGATTTCTTCCAACAGCACCACTACCTCTACACCTGGTGTATACCCGTACGGACCGCCCCCAAGGTTTCAACTACCAGCAGCTCCACATCCACGTCCTCCACATCTACATCCTCCAAAAGCTCGTCTTCCAGCAGCTGCACAGATTCCACGTCCTCCACATCTACATCCTCCAAGAGCTCGTCTTCCAGCAGCTCCACATCCTCCACGACTAGCACCCCAGGTGCCTATGTAACCCCGAAACCAGCTCCGTATGCGGAAGATAAATATAGTATATTAAGGTTAGCTACTAGGGTGCATCAATGATTACGAGAAGGAAAGCGAAGAAGTTCGGGAAGTGATGAGTGTGAGAACCTTACGACTACTAGCGAAAAATTGTATCTGGTTTAATTTGGGGTTTTTGGGCTGGTTAGTACCTGCATTTGCAGAAGAGAGTACCACAGCAGTAGGCTTGATATTCTACAAGTCTAAATTCTAGCACTTGAATGTAATACATTTCTGCCAACTACACGTTCTTTTAGCTTTCATGACCTTCGCTTTCCCCAGCCGTACCTTCCTTCTCGTGATGTCTACTAAACAAAACTCTAGGCTTCCACTAACAAATTGCAAATTGGATGTGCCTTTCCCCCCTTAGTGGGTCAGATTCTACCCCTAGCGGCGCCAGAAAGGCAAAGGCCTAACCAATCTCTTACTATGGACCAGCAAAGAAGAAGAAAGGCGCAACGGGTGCGCGCAATTGCGATTGCCGCGTTATTTTTATCGATAGTTTCCCGCCAGACGAAGGATGAATCCTTGGCTTACCTATTTAGTAGTTCTACCTTCTAGTAAACCCGCCTTATCACCAACGAACTTCTGAACTCTATGCCACTTTAGATTCAAAGCACATAAGCAGTCCTAAATATAGAAGCGGTGCGCCCGCTACTACTAAACGAACTCGGGAACTAGCCGTAGTGGTGGTTGGTGTCAGGCTGTCAGCACAAACGAAGCGATGTACTACTACATGCAGTCAGAACTTTATTTTATCTTATATTTTTTAATTTTGATTACACAGTGAAAGGGAGGTAGAGGTGCAGGTGGAGGTAGGCCAGTACTCTTGTTATCGTAGTGATGAAAGTAATAATTTATCTGCGGATGAATAGTGTACCGTTAGGAGGAGAGGCTTTCTCGAACATTTCATACGCTTCATTTCAGGCTAGTAAAGATGAACATATGCCGATTATTAGGATACAATGTCATGATAATTCTGATATCTTCTTTATCCTTTAGTCCCTAATCCTTTTTTACGCTACTATATTCGCTATCTTCAAAACTCTTAGGCCCAGAATCCTTCGTACTCGTACCTACCTACCCCTCGTATCGAGAAATCTATATCGTAACATCGGTCTCAAATTAATAAAACGTTTGAATTATCGGGAAAAGAGGGGTACTATATTTAAATTACCCAACAACCTATATTTTCTATTAGCAATACTATCCTGCACGACTTGAAAGTATTCCTTACTATTTTTTAGATTTATCTATCTACGATATATGATATACGGAGCAGGATGCCTCTAGAATAAGACACGCGCTTCCTTTTAAGAGTAGTAGGAACTTCTTAGTAAGAAATCTATACTTGCACTTACTTGCATTTTTTAAGTCTAATAGTAGAAACTATTTAGTAGAAAGCATAGATCCCGCATATACAACTAGCTCTTTATCTAAGTATAGGCTCGCAGAACTGTAAGAAAGGTTATAGCTAAAGTAATATTAAAGTGAGATTTCTTATCTATAGATATGTTTTTTATTAGATCCAAGCTCTCGAAGTGGCGCGGAGTATAAAAGTAATAGAGTAAAAGCTTAGGTATTCTAAATTTAGAGGTATTATAAAGGTATATAGATACTAAAGAGTAGCTTATTTTCTAATTATAAAGTGAGGAAATACAGCGATGTTAGACCGTTGATACTAGGTAATCTAAATATATACTCTTGTTTTCCGAGTAATTCGAATGTTTACTCTCGTATCGAATTCCCTCCCCACAGCGGCTGCTAATATTAGTCCTGTCTGCCGTCTTGCTAGCTATTAGTCTCATATTAAACAGCACTATGCACTCAAAAGCCAGCGCGTCGTTTGTTAGCAGGAACGACGTTTGAAAACATAGATAATTCCTACCAAACCTGATGGGATATAAGAATACCCCTTCTACGTATAGTTATATTATACTTTTATTTATTATTCTGCTAGGCTCAAAAGTATTATTCCTATTAGTATTAGACTCCAGATTAATATTCTCGATAGTTGGTTCAAAAACTAAACTAAATTAGTTAACTAGCTAAACGTAAACTATAGTTTCTTACTATATATTCCTAAGGATTATAAACTAAGTGCTAATCTTATCTGATATTCCTTCCTAAAGGCCTTATATATGCTAAAACGCTAGGGTAATTCCATTTTTGGACACTTTCACTTCCTGATTTTACTTCTCTTTAGTTCTCTTTCTTAAATACTATAAGATCTTGTTACAATTCAGTAATTCTTAAACCTCAAAGATAGAAGTGATTTACTAATCCATTGCCCAGCCCACCTCGCCCTCCCCCCGCCCACCTAAGCAATCAAGTGCTTCCACTCGCTTGGACCCTTATAATTTATCTAAATAGTAGGTTAAATTATGTAGTATCGGTTACTATTCAGGTAGTATACTGAAATTCCTTATGTTTAGAATGCGCTTCTAAGATTGATATTTGTCTAACTATCGAAACTTCTATATATTCCTGTAGCGTCGTTACTCTCTACTTTTACCTTTCTATTTCTAGTTTTGCTCTAGGAAACGAAACTCTAGGTCAGGTGTAGAGGCTAGTTGGTCCTCCTTTTTTATTTCTGGTATATGGAATGGTTTTGTTTCCCTACTGGCGAGTTTATGCATGGCCGGTAGGCGCACTTATTTAGCACTTGAGTAGGTTGCCACTCGATTATCAGCTTGGAAAGCTTCAGTAGAGGTAGTATTATAGATGAATTCATTGAAGGCGAATTGCAACAATATTTACATTATGAATCAAGCCCAAAAGAAGTTGAAAAGAAGAAGCAGAACGGGGAGAAGAACTAATCTTAAGGTTGCCTGGAGTCACGAGAATTCGCCTCCTGCCCCGCCGCGCAAGCATGGAATGGAATGAGCAAAACCGCGTCATGGGAACAACGACCTCTCTATAAGACACAAACCCCCATACAACAAGAACAAGACAAAAAATGATCTGAACGTCCCATTCAAAGCTCGTGGACCAGAGCATCTAGAATATCTCCTTGATACGACAGAAATAACCACCAAAACAGTTACAATGACGTCGTCTTCGGACCCCGCACCACCGCGACCAGCATCGCCGTCCAACTCGTTCTATGCCTTGAGCGACGACGAGGAAGGCGACTACAATACCATCACACATGCAGCTACCGGCCGGGGTGTAAAGCTTCTATACTCGAAGAGCAAGGCAAGCCACCCTGCGAGAATCCCTCTGCGGCGTCAATAACTAACATTCCCAGGTCTATATCCACCCCACCCCCTCCGCAAAAGAGAACATCCCCGGCTACATTGCCCTCCTGCAACAAAAACCGCCACCCTCTTCCCGTCCCTCCTCCTCCTCCTCTGCCTCCGCCCGCGCGAAAGCAGCCTCCTCCCTCCTTCTAGCCTGGCTCCCCGAATCCTCTCTGGGCGACGCCCTCAACTCCTACGTCAAAGTAGATCTCTCCGAAGGCGACTCGCCCCCCAAGCAATCATACCTGGTCCCCCCTCCTCCTACAACCACAGCCCATTCTTCCTCCATTGGCCACTATGCCTTCGCTATACCAGTCTCCGCAATCTACAGCCTGCTGGTGCGACCGCCTAGCTTGGGATGGTGGTTTGGCAGCGTGATTATAAATACCCGGGCAGGTGACAGCTTCCCCGCCCTGTTCTTCCATGACTCGGAATGTCAGAGTACGTTGCTGCAGAAAAAGAAGAGGACCAGGGAGAGCTTTGATCCGTTTGGTGCCAATGGGGAGATGTTTTGGGGCGGGGACGAGGTGCTCAGGTGGTTGCGGCGATACGTTGCTATAGAAAGAAGTGGCGCGGAACCAAACATATACCTTGTGGAGCCGAGTATGGAAGATAAGGAGGCTTTTGGCGGCAAGCCTGTTACAGCCGCGGTGGTCAGGCGGCCGAGTAGCAGCGGAGCTGCTATTGGGGGTGCGGCTGGGTCTGGGTCTGGCTCGAGAGCACAGAGAGATGCGAGTATGGATCCAGTGATGAAGTTTGTCAAGGAGACGGGGTGGAACTTGATGGAGAAGTTTAGCAAGGTTACGACATTCACGAGACGGACGGCAGATTCTGTGATCGATAATCCGAAAATTCCGCCGCAAGTTAGGAGATTATTGAAGAATCCGGAGGTTCAGACATTGCAAGACGAATTTGACAGCGCCAGGATTTATTTGGCTAGGTGGGCGATGGGCATCGCGGAACAGAGTGAACGAGATAGGAACCAAAGAATCTGGACTGCGAGGGATGTTTTGGAAATGGAGGAGACAGATGTGGGAGAGTTCGAGCTACTAGATACTGAGATTGCAGGGCTAAGTCTAAAGGAGCTGAGGAAGACGGTCACGATGAAGGAGTGGAACAGCTACTTTGATGAAAGGACTGGCCGACTTCAAGTTACGGCTGATGAGGTCAAAGAGAGGATCTTTCACGGTGGTCTTGATGCCGAAGACGGTGTTCGAAAAGAGGCATGGCTTTTTCTTCTCGGTATCTATGAGTGGGATTCCTCGGCCGATGAGCGAAAAGCAGAATTGGCCAGCCTCCGAGACGAGTACGTAAAGTTAAAAGGGGCTTGGTGGGACCGACTGATAGACCTTGGTGGAGAAGGACAAGAAGGAGAATGGTGGCGAGAGCAAAAAGGAAGAATAGGTTTGTGATGCTGAATTCCCCTTTTCATTACTTGCAGTATAGGCTAACAAGTCCCATTCCTTGGGGTCTACGGAATAGAGAAAGATGTTCACCGCACAGATCGCGCAATTCCACTCTTCGCGGGCGAAGATACCCCTCATCCAGATCCATCCTCTCCTTTCGCCGATGTAGGGACCAACGTCCATCTCGAGCAGATGAAGGACATGCTGCTCACTTATAATGAATACAATCGCGACCTAGGCTATGTTCAAGGCATGTCCGACCTTCTCGCCCCCATCTACGCCGTCACACAAGACGATGCCATAGCTTTCTGGGGTTTCCAGCACTTCATGGACCGTATGGAACGGAACTTCCTTCGGGATCAGTCCGGAATGCGAAAGCAGCTTCTTACCCTAGACCATTTGGTCCAGCTCATGGATCCGAAGCTTTACCTACATCTACAGAGCGCCGATTCAACGAACTTTTTCTTCTTCTTCCGGATGCTTCTTGTTTGGTTCAAGCGCGAGTTTCAGTGGCTAGATATCCTGCATTTGTGGGAGGTACTGTGGACGGATTATATGAGTAGTAACTTCCATCTGTTCATTGCACTGGCAATACTAGAAAAGCATCGGGATGTTATCATGGAGCATCTGAAGCATTTCGACGAAGTGCTTAAATATGGTATGCTCCGTTACATTTCCCCTCCTTGTACTGTCACGTGAACCTGTGCTGACGAGGCGCGAAATAGTCAACGAACTCTCTACAACAATAGATCTAGAGTCAACTCTCATCAGAGCTGAAGCGCTCTTCCGCCGCTTCCAACGCACCGTCGAGGCAATTGACAAAAAATCCAATTTTCCAGCCCCTAAACTCCGCCAACGCACCTCGACCACCAAACCAACTTCCCCTACTCCATCCACAGCCAAAGCCAACACATCCTCCGTTGACACAGTATCTGCAAGCGGTACCAATTCCAGCTCCCCCGCCCAAAGTTCAACCCAAGCGCAAGGACCGGATAAAGGCAAAGGCCGACAGAGCGGGGAGTTGGAGGACCAGAGACCGAAAGTTATCTCTCCGGAGTTGAGGGAGTTGTTAAGCCGTAAGGTGGAAGTTTTGCCGAGGAAGGTTGTTAGGAAGGAGGGGGAGGGGTTGAGTAGTTTGAAGAAATGAACGTAAGCGTGAGCGAGTGCTGGCTGGGAGTTTTTGGAATTGGGGGTTAGGACTTGGCCAGGGATTAGGGATTAGGGATAACATGGGACATAGGAATAGGATGAGAATCCATAGCGAGGTAACTTTGCTTATTACAAGATTGACCACGCGCCCACAGACAACGCGGTCTCTCTTTCTGTAATTTGCATTTATCCTTAATTGCATGTAGACTTGATCGGGAGGTTAAATTAACAGCTTTTGATATCTAGAAGCTGATTTGACACGGGCGATAAATTCAACAACATACAATAGATCCATTAACATACGCCGCGTCTTACATCCACCCTTTACAACAAGCTCCACATAAATATACCTCCCCCCATAATCTCCCCTCGAAATACTCCGTATTCATTCTAGCTTTAATTTCCATCCCCACCATCAAACAACTACCCTTTAAATACACTCCCTACTTCTTCCCATGCTCAGCCTCCCACACCGCCTGCTCATGCCCCCGCATCATCGCCACCGCGCTCCGCATCTCCTGATGCCCGTCGAAATCCCCCGGCTTCACGCCGTACGACATGTCGAAATCCTGGTGGTCTTTGTAGCCGCTGTCTTTGAACCACTGGTACTGGCTCTTGTCTTTGGGTTGCGTGTCGGCGGGGGTTTGGGATGATTGGGAAGATTGTTTGGGGGGCATGTTGGAGTGGGGTGTTGGCTTGATTTTTTTCGGGCGGGGGGAGGGTGTGTATGTATGCTGGATGGTGGGTGGGAATGTGGAGTGGGTTGGTTGGTTTTGTTTGGGGTTGTGGATGTGGATGTGGATGAGTTGTGGATGGTGAGTGAGTGGAAGTTGTTG
>QGMG01000267.1:0-38581 GCA_007825325.1 Lachnellula cervina | reverse complement strand
AAATAATTCTAAATAGTTAAAACTAGTTTATAAAAAAAAAATTAATAAGAATAAGTTTTATAAGATTTAAAATATATTTAAAAAAAAAAAGTTTTTTAAAAAAAATTTCTCTAAGTTAGCTAGCAATTGTCTCGCCTAACTCTAACCCGCTACTATATATAACTTTTGCTTCTCTGATTCTAATAAGAAGTAGTAAATATCTTACTTCACTTTAGTATAATAAAATCAACTAAAAATATTATATCTTTATTACTTTAAATATCTCCTCAGTCTAAAATCTATACTTATAACTTGTGCTTAGTCTGCTTACGCTAATTATCCTCTATAGATACCTCGGACTATTATAAATAGTTTCATTTGAGGGACTAAGCTGAGTTTGAACGATTAATTGCTCTTTCTTATTATTATACCTTACACAATCAGCCTTCCTGTTCATCTCTCTATGCAAATAAATCCGCTGACTTCGGCACCTTAAAATCGCTCAAGTTTCGGCCTCTCAATCCTCCTATTCGCCTTTGCCTTCGCCGTTATAGTAATGTGAACCTTAGCTGGCTGGCGCTGTATCCGCTGAACCATAAGTCCGCATCTAGTAAATAGGCACAAAGTGAACTGCAACACAAAACTTCAGCCGGTAAACGCCTAATTCGAATGCATTAGTAGCAACTTTAAACGTCCATCAGCGCTTTTCTACGGCTTAGGAATTGAGATAGGTGTCTCTGTAAGAAAAATGTCTAATGAGGGTTGAAGACGCCGTCTGTAAAGTTGCGGCAAGAACAAATGCAATTAGCGAATATTATTCAAGGTTTCTAGTAGATCGGGAGATACTCTTTTTATTATTTCTTTTCATTAGCCTCTAGCCTTACTCTTATCTTTAACAAATCGAAGATCATATCCCTATCGTTGCTATAGTTCTAAAATGAAGTTTTAGTTAAGAGCTTGCGTACCACATAAGCGCATATTTCTTATAGCGAAGATATTATCTTCAAAAATTCCGCCGCCTCAGAGCTGGACATATCGGCTTGCACTGCTGTCTTTGCTGGCACGCCGTCGAAGGATACACAGAGATGATGTCCTGCTTGAAGTCTTGATAATTTCAATCATATAGAGCATACGAACAATAGTTGAAGGACCCCTCTATCTAGTGCCACCCAAACAAGGTTCCAGTTCCGGAATTCTACTTTGTCGTAACGGATAGTTTCAAATGATAATAATGTCCTTATACTCGTTCATAACATCCTGGATGTTGGCCCGGATTCCCGTCTCCGCTTGCCGTTCTATGACTTTGCGAAGGAGCTGTCCAGTTTTTCGTGTGCTGGTACCCCAATCACATAGCTCCGTGAAGTAATCTAGGATCCAATCTTGGTAAAATGGATCTGTAATCTCAATCCCAGCAACAAAAATTGGCAATGGCCAAGATAATGAACGACGCGTGCTCAGGTATTCGGTTTTCCGCAGTCGCCGTGTGATGTTCATAATCTCTAGTGATGCCAACTGCGACTCCTCATCTGTCCGAACTTCAGGCGAGAGGATGCGATTAAGTAGAATGGTAGCAGAAAGATGCAGTGCAGTGGCAGTAAGAAGTTGGAAGCTACGACAATCTAAGGGTCCCTCGTTGATGGGAAATTGTTGTTCGATAACTCTGCACTCCTAAACATAGGTCAGGGAGCTGAATTTTGGGGCTTTCACGCTTGCCACATACTGCTTGAATTCTGCCAATGTTGGCCCGAAGTTCTCCGAGCTTTGCAGCTTGTAATTCATAAATTACCCTAGTAGGAGTTGCTTTAATCGTTTCCGCATTCCAAATCTCAAAACTTCTAATATTGCACAAGATTGATATAATATCATCTGTGATCAGATTTACGGGCTCTAGTCTCACATCCTCAGCTATCTCATTTTCGCGATAGTCCTGACCAAAGCAATCCTTTCTATAGTCTCTCCTCCCGCGTAGCAAATACGGTGCCTTGTGGTGGTTGAAGATGTTCATAAGCCAACGTGGATTCCTCCCTGGTGTGCTCTCAACCTATATACTTTTTCTGAATTTGAGATATCCTTTTCTAAAGGACCTTTTTGGTTGCTCTAACCTGCAAAATAATCTCTAATACATTTTAAATTGTCCTAGCTATTTTCTAAGCGTTTATGCTAGCTGCATTGCCTATAAAATGGCTTTTACTACACTATTGCATTCTTCTACCCTAAATGCAAATGCTAACTATACTTAGCTATAGGAGGCTTTATTGCCTTCTAACCTTAATAAGCGCACCTTAAAGAGATAGTAGAGGGACTCTAATATCCTTCCTCCTCCTTATCTCAATCTAGGTAAGAATGCGCGCAAAACCTATACTGCTATAGCTACTATCTCTAGCAAAATTAATACAATTAAACAAGAAGCCTATATCTAATATACTATTTAGAACAACTTTGCTATTAATATAAACACCTTTATATCTAAATATAAAGACTCTAAGCATTAAATAGTCGCTTATAAGCTCTGTAAGCAAGTAGTGGGATTCCTTACTACTACTCTTTATACTAAGACTAATAGGGCCAATTTTGCTCCCATTTGTATGCAGTCCTAGACTGCACCTACCTTATTAGTCCTAAAGTTAGTCACCTTTACAGATATAGCTAAAACCCTTAAAAACTTAAGGGCTACAATTTCTAGACTACTACTTATATAGTTATTCTCTTTAGGGAATACCTCCTTAATAAAATCCAGTAGCGTCTCACTAACTACTAGTAGGAGTTAGGCCTCTACTAAAAGGAAAGATTGCTATCTTCTTATTATAGTCGAACTAATAGCGCTTTTTAATAGACCTGAACTATTTGCACTTTGCTAGGAGCTCTACTCTAAAATTGAAAAGCTCTCCCTTGCTGCAATTCCGCTTATTATAGCTACTTGCATAGAATAGGCTATTACACTAGCCGATCTAAGCGCTAGAGACCTCCTACTCTTGCAAGTGGGCAAGGAAGTTATTACTAGAACTATAAGGGCTACAGCTATTAGACAGCCTAAGAAATAGTATAACTATATAGTCTCAGGCATTCTAACAGCTATGCATCGCCTTATTATTAATAAGGGGGATATAGAGGCTAGAATCACTAGCATTACTAATACTATAGAACTTATTACTAAGGAAGTTATAGTCTAAACTAAGGCTATCCTAGTGAGCTGCCAGCCATCTTAATATAGCGCTAGTATAAGTACAGAAAAGATTATCTAGGTAATCTCCTTCCTAGAACCTATTTGCCCCTTCTAGCTCTTTAATGCTAGCGAGCTTTTAAAGCCAATTAATAAAAAACTAGCTATCACCTAATATAATCTAGGCTACTAGAGCTTCTATGCTCTAGCGCGCTACACTAGGTACGCCCGCTATAGCAACTATAGTATCCGGATCGATTAATATGCAAGCTCATCTAGGCTAAACTATATAGGCCAGCCGCGCTATACTAACTGCTATAGCCCTTTCCCTGCTAGCTATAACTAGTGCCTAGCAGCCCTAACTTGAAAGAATAGATGCTTTATCTGCCTAATAAAGAAAGAGCTTAATGCTATCTAGCGGCATAGAGATAGGGAATTCTAGAACACCTATATAGCTACAGCTATAAAGGCTAAATAGCCTTAGCCCTAGCAATCCCAGCCCGCCCCACCTATATAACTACTCTCTCCTATCTAGAATGCTATTATATTATCCCTACAGGCCCTAATAAGAAAGCGCCTAGGGTATAAGGTCTTTAAATATAAAGAAGCTAGGCTAAGCACCTAGACTCTATTGCAGGCTTCTACTAGTTCCTAGGAACTAGCTAGTACGCTAGCACCCACTAGCTTGCGCCCTTAATAGAGCGCAGCACTAAGAAGAAACCTTAACCTAGCAAATCTATTATAAGAGAGCTTCACTCTACAAGGCTAGGACTTCTTATCTAAGACCCTTATAAACATTAATATCCCTAAATCCTAACCTAAATATTAGAATATAAGAAAGGGCGCTACGGCAACCGCTACAGCAAAGAGCCTAGAGATATATAGGTCTGCTAGGCAAATATAAGCAAGTTATTACCTTGCTACCTAATGCAACTATAAGTAGCATTTATAAAGAATATAGATATTATTTATATTTAAGAACCTTTCACCTTCCCTAGAATAAAGACCTAGAACTATCTAGGCTTTAACTGCTATGCGCTAGTAGACTTCTAAGATAGTGAAGATTAAGAAGAATACAAGGCTAAAAGACCCCGCATTATAATATATATATAAAAAGAAGTACTGCTTAAAGTATAGTAGCATCGCCTTATAAAAAGCTAAGACCTTCTATAGCTAGACATTAATAAATACCTAATCCTAAATGTCTATTAGCAATCAGGTATACTAGAGGTAATAAACTATATTACCTATCTCTCTCTACTCTATAATACTCTAGTAGGGGGTAACTTTAATGCATAGTATAATATATTTGAACCTAGAGTTTAATTAATCTATAGAGGTTAAGACCTTGTATAGTAGGCTATAACTAGTAGAATAGACTTTATTAGCACACTTGGAGAAGCAACTTAAAAAGCTAGCTATATACTAGATCTCACCTTCTTGAACATCCTATTTGTAAGAATAATAGTTTGGCTTAATATGCATAGCGGCTTGGATTATAAAATATAGATAACTATTATACCTAGAAGAGGTTAAGTTCCCCTAGAATAGGTAAACTACTAAGTGCTAGAATTAGAGCTTCTAAAATTTGCAGGTCTAGTTAAGATTAGAGTAGCAAGGCTATAAAATCCGTAGCTAATTATAACTACTAACTAAATTAATAGCCTTGCTAAAGGCCTTACTAAGGTTTTCTAATCTATAATTAAAACAGCTAGTAAAGCAATACGCAGCAATAGATATATAGCCCCCTAGTAGATAGATAAATGCAAGAATGCCTATATAGCCCACCTTAGAGGTAGGAATATAGACTCTAGAGGGGAGATAATACTAGAAACTTAAGACTTTCTTAAAATCTACTAGAGAGCAAAGTAGGAATACTAGACTAAAATTATTAATAGTGCTAGCAGTAATAAGAACCTATATAAGGTTATAGGTTAGTATAAGCTTAGATCGAATCTTAAAGCACTTCCTTTAGAGGTAAACAGACAACTAATTAAGAATATAATAGAGAAGGCAGACGCGCTATAGAAGGAAGTGCTTAGCCGATTTAGCCTAGAGGATAACCTTAATACTAATCTGCTATAGAATTAGAATAGAATAGGCCACCTACCTTAGAGCATATATATTATACTAGAGGAAGTACATTGAAATGTAATTAGAGTCTTAAGCATATTGCTTAGAATAGATAAAGTTACTATATAACTGCTTAGCGTATATTAGAAATTAGTTTAAAACCTTATTTATAGTCTATATGCCTAATATCTTGCTCTTAGCTACTTTCTAAAGTCCTAGAAACTTGTAGAGGTAGCTATACTACTAAAGGCAAGCAAGAAAAACTTGAACAAGAAATTAGTCTAGTTATAAAGGCTAATTACTCTTCTCTCCTGCATCTCTAAGGGACTCGAGAGGACTATTACGCGCTGGCTTATATAGATCGCGCTTACTTAAGGCATTCTTAGTTTATAATATAGGGGCGCTCTCCTAAAACGTTTAGCAATAGACCTAATAGCTGCCTTTACTTATAATATAAAGGCGGCTTTTACTATAGGAATAGATATTATAATAATTATAATAGATATGCAAGGAGCCTTTAATGCTCTGCTTAAACGATGCCTATTAAGGCGCATAACTATATAGGGTTTCCCCCTTCTACTCCTTAAGCTAATTAACTTATTCCTTATAGGTAGAAGTGTCTAAGTCTAACTAGAGAAATTAACTACCTTATACTACTAGATAGAGTGCAGCACCTCTTAGGGTTCCCCTCTCTTACTAGTTCTATATATGCTCTATCTTATAGAGCTCCTATAATAGGACCCTACTCTACATTTTGGCTACACGGACAATATATGCCTCTACTAGGTCTCTTACTCACTTGATAATAATATAGCACTACTAGCAGTAGACATTCAATCTATTATTGCCTAGAGCAATGCTAATAAGATTGCATTTGCTTCTAAGAAGCTCGAAATAATCCACCTTATAAAGAAGAACACTAATTACTCCCTAGACTATATTATAAATAATTAGCTCACAATTCACTCGATTATTACTACTAAGAAAGAAGGTGACTAATCTGCTCTATACTAGTTAGGGGTCTAGTTCGATAGGAAACTCACTTTCTAATAGCATATTACTAAATGTATAGCTAAGGCTAGAAAGGTAGTATACTATATCTAAGGCCTAGCCTAAACTGTTTATAGTCCCCTAGCTGCTTCTCTCTAAAAGGTAGTTATTATATACATTCTACCCTTAGTACTCTATAGTATAGAGGCCTAGTATAGTGGAAAGAAGAAGCCCCTCCGCATTTAGAGACAGGATAGGAAAGCATTAGTGAGTGCTCGGATTAGCTAGCATATTAATATTATTAATAAAACTCTTGCCCTAGCTATAAGAGGGGTACTTCCTATATAGTGCATATCTCTAATAATCTCGCTCTTTAGAGACTTAGGTCTTCTCTTAGCAATTGCAGCCCTTAAAGACACTAAGCTACAATTTGTAATGCGACTCTAAACTATTAACTTAGAATATCCTCTAGTTGCTAGAATCACCCCTCTAATAATTATTTGCAGGAGAGGTGCTAGCACCTAATAGATTGCAAAGACTAAGGTATAATAGCTAGAGGCAATCCTCTCTGCAATTCTATAACCCCAACTATCCCCCTTGCACTTCTTAATAGGATACTAAATAGATCCTATAAGAGGGATCAATAAGAAAGCTGTATTAGCTGCCTTTAAGAAATGGTAGGTAGAGCTCCCACTAACCAATATTATAATCTTTTTAGACGACTCTAAGCAATATAAGAATAGATAGCACTTAGTTGGCTATAGGTATACTATCTATTAAAACGGCTAGTAGAAAGCCTTAGAGTATAGCTCAATTAATAGCCTCTTATATATCTTTAATACAGAAGCAATTAGGGCCTAGAAGGGCCTATAATATATAATCCGGCTCGCCCCTAAGATAAGCTAGTAGCGCATTTAGCTCTATATTAATAGTATATTAGTTATTTGGTGTATTCAAAGCAATGCTTCCCTCTTCTTATAATAGGCTTTCTATAACTGCTAAGGCGTTATAGAGAACTATAATATTAGCGTTTGCTAGGCCCTAGAGCATATAGGAATTAAAGGCAATAAGGCTACAAACAAGCTTATAGATAAAGGGGCTTTAGTGCTAGTCTAGGATATAGGCCTAGCCTTCTAACTAATAGTTAGCGGAATCAGATCGATTTTGCAAACTCTCCGCTGCTAGGCGTAGAAGGACTAGTGGACAATCAATAAGGAATCGCTATCTAACTAGTATAAGAACTAGGGTCTAACCTATATAGTAAAACCTCTCTCTAAGCTCGAACTCTTAAGGCCTACACTCTATTGACTTTTAGCTATACGCTTATTATATAAGGACTTCTAATAGTATTACACTAAGTTTAAACACTCTAATGCAAAGCTTATATACTCTTATAGAAAGGACAAGAAACCAGATTATATTACACACTACTAAAAAATAATTAGGAAACTTGCATTTTAGCTAAACAGGCTAGCCTTGCTACTAGTTACTAAACGGGACAGCATTATATACCTCTAGGGCATAATAGTAGCGCTAAAGAAGTTTACTAAGCTCTTAGACACTATAAGCTTCTACACTCGCATCTGCCCTTAATAAAGGGCTCTTTATTAATGCACTCTTCTATATAACACTTATATACCTTTATACCCCTTCTAGGTTAGCATTAACCGCTCCCGGAGGATTTCTACCTTATACTTCGGCTCTTGCTCTTTAGGAACTCGGAGAGAAGAACGCCCCTACCTAGTCTTAGTTAGAATAGAGGCGTAGAACTACTCTATAGTCCTACTAAAACAAGAGCTGCGGTGTAACCCTTAGGGTCTTAAAAAAATTTGGCCACCTTCGCCTCCACTCTAGTAGAAGCAAGGATAGTACAATAAAGGGTTACTATTAGCCTAGCATTAAATTCTATAGTAGTTATAGAAATATAAAGCCTACTATAACTAGTGCTAGTAGAAGCGTGCCCCCTAGTAGTATTACTATCTAGTAACGCATTAGCTTCGTAGAAGCTAAGTGCTAGGGTTGCAATAACCCTTGTTTGCTCTATTTAATATCTACTATTAATAGATCCTTAGATAACCTCTCCTTAGTCCTACTAAAGCAGACGCTAGGGTAAGACTATATATAATAACTTAGAGGATAGGCGCACTTAGACTAATTTCTTTTCATTTATTAAACCACTATTATATTTCCTTTATTATTGCTCTTAGGGGCTCAAAACTTCACTGCTTCACGCAGCATATAATATAGGCCTTATAGCTATCTAAACTATTAGCTTACTTTTAGGCATTACTCTCGGGTTCTTCTACCTACTTCCAAATCTCTCTAGTGGTCCATCCTAAATATAGGGGAAGGTTATAGTTATATAGTCCTCTAGCTACACGCATATAGCATAAAATGTCTTTCTTAATAGGTTGTCTTTATATATAATTCCTAAGCTTAGCACATCTCTATACCCCTAGGGAGGTCCTTAGATTTGCAGGTTTCACCTGTATTTCGCTAGACGTTAATCACAATTATTATCATCATCCCTGGTGTGCTCTTAGCTAGCCAGAGGAGTGATCGGCAATCATAATATGCAAGCCAAATCAGAATATGCGAGTCGAGCCCGGCGATATTGTTTCGAAATCGATCCCATTGGTCTTCGAATAATCCCTTGATCCTATCCAAGCGGTACGAGAGAGCTTCATGGTCACCAAAAATAACATCGCACTGCGTGAGAAAGAAGGTAGTAGATAGCAGCAAACTTATCTTTTCTGCTGTGGGCAGATGCTTTTCGGAAGCTCTTAATATATTTGGTCTTACAGATAAATCGGTTATGATGGCATCGACTGCACTGGAGGCGGTTATGTAATAGTAAGGGCGAACAATTATATCATCCCTCCAAGATAAATGCGAAGAGGTGTACGCTAGAATTCCATGTCTTAACGGCGAGTCGCAGGTGCTTTGAAGGGATCGTAGCATGTAGGTATAGAAATTCCATGCGGACGATTTGATGCTCGAAACCTTAGAGAGGTGAAGATCATAATATTGTATGAGCTTCTGCTCTGCGTACACACTTTCAGCTGAGAAATTCATCTGCCGGGGTATTGACAGTCTCTCCACGTCGGGAGATACCATGTTTTGCAGAGAGTACATGTTTAAGCCTTGATCATCGAACGAGAGAGAATAACCACCTGTAAAATTGGCTGGAATAGCTATTTCGTTAGGCGGCCAGGGCGCCGTTGGAGAACGGCTATAGCTCCTCGAGTGTCGCTTATCGGCAGCATCAACAGGGCCTTCAACCGGTTGAGGACGAAACAAATTATGAAGTGTCCAGTCATAATGATAGAACTCCATTCCATCGAATGACGCCTTTCCAGAATTGGAAAACAATAGCGGCGAAGAAATATATGGAAACGATCCTACTGGAGGCATTGATGAGACCGGCACTAATATCAGGCGAGACATTGATACAGCTACAGGTTGGGACCCTGATCAGCACCGAGACGCAAGCTTTCTTGCCCCCGACACACGATCATCGATAGCTGTCACTAGGTGTATATCCATGGGGTCTTCTAGCACTACTAATGATGTTGCCACCTATCCTGAAAACGCGATAGCCCCGGAAAGCGTTCTAAACCAGTATTGGCATTCCGGGCTTTCAATCCCAAATGAAGCAACAATTGTTAATGCTGCTTGTACCGTAGTAGTAAAGGGGTCATGAAATTCTCGAGAGGGTGCAATAGTATCCGCTCCATCCAAGGGGCATTCAGTCCAGCTCTTGAAGTTGGAATGGAATGAAGGGACACATCGAAGGCTCAGCCGAGTGCAACTTTCGCATGGCCTCTTTTCGCTCTTTTCGCCCCTGCATTTGACCTTCCTTCGTCGACATGTGAGGCAGCCTAATACTGTGCGATGCCAACGTGGAGCCGGCCTGCTACGAGGGCTAGCATGATTCGTACGGTTTGTGTCTGATGCCATCAGGGAGGTTTAGGTGTAAGTGTAAGTGTAGGTGATGGAGACGAGTCTCGAGCTGTGCCAACAGCATTGAAAGTTGCGCTTGCTTCGATATCGGACGATACGAAGTGAGTATTCGTCTTATCTCAGCTCTCAGACCCTCGTTTTTTGGTCTTTACGGTGGTGTTTTACGCGCATCAACCCACTTCTAACTATTTAGCGCAATCCTACCGCCCCACTACCCTCTTAGCCAATTACACACCTCTATTCCCCCCACACACCACTAGACCAAACAAGGGTCTAAGAACATATAGTTAATTTTGCTACAATATACAACTTTTTTGGTGTAGATAAGCCTCCCACATAAATTACTATAAATCGACCTCTAATAAAATTATTATAAAAAAAGTAAAGAGCGCATTTAAAAGCGTATACAATTCTCTTTAATTTAAGTCAGCTATAATTAGCCCTAGCCCTAAGGTAAAAACGTTATTAATTTATTAAATCTATGCATAGTCCCTAGTACTAGAGAATACGCAGGCGTGCTAAGATATATACGCGCATAGTGTAGAGCTTGCCCAAACCACTACATTTCTAGCTAGCATTCTACTTATATTTATCTAATAATTATAAAAACACCTATCTAAGACTTATATAAGTTATATAACCCTTAGGGACTTTTCTTAGCATACTAGACTAGCGTGGTTATATAATAAGAAGTATATTTATTATAAAAATTAATAAAAAAATAATTAAACTATTATGTTTTCACTTAGTATTCTACTTATATCTATCTAATAACTATAAAAACACTTGTCTAAGGTTTATATAAGATATATAACCCTTAGAGATCCTTTATAGCACGCTAGGCTAGCGTAGTTATAAATTAATAAGCATATTTAGTATAAAAATTAAGAAAAAAGCTATAGTATTTCGTTTCTAGCTAGTATTCTATAAAGTTTTATTAGTTTATTATAAAAACACCTATCTGAGACTCTAATAGTAATTCTAACCCTTAGGGACTATTATATATTACGCTAGGCTAGCGTAGTTATAATTCTAGAAGGGGCATTCAAGCATATATAAAAGTCTATAATTTTTGCGCTCTTTTTTTATAAAGTCGCTGCGTAGGATAATATACTTTGTATATTAATAAAAGAGGGAATATTATAAAAATAAGAGGAGGTATTAAAAAGAAGCCTATCTACTATATAAGTTTGTAATAAAGTAATTTGAATTAGTGGGTGAAATATAATCGCAAAGTGTTTAAGAAGTGAAGTTTGGATTAGTGCATTCTACACTAAGCTATCAACCGAACTTCCTTAGAGGCTTCGCAGGAACCACAGCGCCTGACCTACTCTTAAAACGCGCCTTAACTACTTTAGTCTAGCTTGTATACAACCTTGCCTACTCTGGCCTAGCCCGCGCGCGCTAATTAGTCGGGCCCCCGTGGTTACTAAGAAGCCGGCACGTGAGAGAATATTCGTCCATCTTAGTGTTTCACGTGATGGACGACGGATTGCGAAGACTTGAAGTAGACGGAGATTGCGAAGGCCCACAAATCGCCAAGATAAGGGGCAGGGCTGGCCTGACGCCTGGCCTGGCCTAGCGATTACCAGATCCACCCCAATGATTGTACACCACACGGCTGGATTCGCTGCGTGACTCAACCGTGCAATAAAACAAGCAAGAAAATATACCTTGAATCAGACTGATAGTATTATGTTAAAATACTATATCCAATGGTGCCATGTAATCCTATACTCTTAGCTAAGTGAGACTTAATACAGATTATGAAGGTCCTGGCAAAGAGCTACTCTATAGTCCAGTCCAAAGTGTCTTTTCTCTGACTTGTAATTCCCCTTGAAGAAGTATGTTACTACTACTATTCCCTACCGAAATTTTGTATGTGCCTTGTTCAGATACCCAAGCCTCTTCCAATTCATCCCAAAACGACGTGGCAAATCGATCGAGCGGAATTGTAACCAGTCGCTCTTCATACCCCAGCAGGAAGACCTTCGCGAATCCCTTGAGCTCTTTTTCTGGCCGACTGACAGACGCCGATTCTTTGTTGGCTGATATATAGAGCTGAACAACTTCCGCTCCTGGCCTTTTCCCAGTATTCTTGAGTTTAAGCTGGACTCGAGTATCTGATACTTCCAGTGTAGAATATGCGAATTCGGTATATGACAACCCGTGCCTGAAATGTCGTGTTAGTTGATAGATGTTTGTTTCCTTGAAATTCTCTCAAGCAATGCAGTACGGAGTACTTACCCAAACGGAAACAAAACTTCCTTCTCAAGCTTTTCATAGTATCGATATCCCACGTAGATATCTTCACTATAGTGCATCCTACCCTTCTCGCTCCGTGAACTGAGAAATGCTGGATTGTCTTGAACTCGAAGGGGAAATGATAATGGCAATTTCGCACTTGGATTGATGTCTCCGAAAATCACATCGGCAAGCCCATTGCCAGTTTCATTGCCATTATACCACGTGTGGATCATAGTTGATGCATTGTGCGCCCAAGGCATCATATTGATAGGCGTTCCACTTTGTGTAACAACTACTGTATTGGGGTTGGCTTTGACGACAGCTGCGATTAGTTTGGGAATATTCCGAGGCAGGTTCATATCCGGCCTATCAAAGCCTTCACTCTCCCAATCGGCCTATTTGAACGGGGGAACCATTAGAACTCATTTATGAATATAAACTGAGGTTGAAGACTTACAGACAATCCTGCGCACAAAACAACATGCTTGTGCGTGGTAGCAAGTGCTACTGCTCTCGCAATGGACGAAGTCTCATCTTGGGCAAGAATAGCTCCAATCCTTCCAGCGCCTCCGCCGAGATTAACCACCCCTGGCCTTTGTATCTTTGAAGAAGGGCCACTAGCGAATTCGAGTCGAAGTTTGTACTCTTTGTTCTCCTCCATATGTATCAGGCCGGTCTTTTCCGCAGTGCCTTTACCGAAGAAAGTCAAGCCTGGCTCCTGAGCTGTAGTGTTGTCGATGAGAAGTTTGTCGTCAACGTACAGATCGCCAGAGCCGTATGTAGTAACCCCGAATTCGAAATCCCCGGTTGCTGGTGCCGTAAACATGCCTTCTACTGATGCGTAAAAGAGACCTTCAAGCTTTGGGTTGCGATAGTCCATCAATTGAAACAAAGTATCTACCAACCATATTTCGTCTATGACTTCGCGGTTCTTAAAGATAGCAGGCTCTCGGTAGAATCTTATGCTAGCTCCTGTCTTTCCCGATGCTGCTCTCATATATTTTCCAATTGTTGGCAAAAGCCGGTGTGAATACGCGCCAACTTCGTAGTGTATTTTGACGTCTTTTACCTTGCTTAATTTCTTTACAATTGCCTCGTACGGCGTGATAATATAAGAAGCTTCCAGTGCGGCGCTGCCACCGCCGGAAATCGAAGTTTCCATGATGCCGGGCCCAATCAATGCAATTTCCGTCAAATCAGGTGGGAAGGGTAACTGCCCATGATCATTCTTGAGTAGGACGGTGCAATTACTGGCCAGTTTTCGATTGATCGCTCGGTCTTCGGGCACGTCCAAAAAGCCTTCAACGGCAACCACCCTAGCTCTGCTCGCGCGCTTCACAAAATCCAGAACGTTCCGAACTCGAGAGTCCAGTGTCTTTGGATCTAGTTTCTTTGACGAAATGGCGAGGGACGCCAGAACACCACGCCACCTAGAAGGACCGGGCATCTCCAAATCCAGTCCAGCATTCAACGCCTCGCTTGTTGAATATGTCCCGGTCCTATACCATGAAGCACAATTAGCTATCTTACTTCAGGCACAGCGCAAGACAAGCGATTGATGACAGGGGCGGGTAAATAACAGCCTGCTCACATACCAATCACTCATGACGAGACCTTTCCATTTCCATTCTTTCCTCAAAATATCCTCAATCAAGAAACTATTCTCAGATGCATGGGTACCATTGACTCTATTGTAGGCAGTCATCAATGCACCAGGTGAACTCTCAGCAATCGCGATCTGGAATGGCAGGAGGTAAATTTCTCGGAGAGCCCTCTGGCTAATGACTACATTAACCGCATAACGCTCATGCTCCAGGTCGTTGCATACAAAGTGCTTGATTGCTGCCACCACTCCTGTAGATTGTACTCCATTGATGTAGCTACCAGCTAGTTTGCTAAAGCCAGTTGGAATTAGCAGGATTTCAGGGATCAAATTCCGGGATTTAGATCTGTACAATCAAACACCCACCCTGATAGATAAGGATCCTCAGAGAATGACTCAAACCCTCTGCCGCCGAGTGGAGATCGCTGAATATTTACTGTTGGGCCGAGCCAACAATGCACACCCTTTGCCTTGCACTCCTTGCCCATGAGAACTCCAGCGGTGCGTATCAAATCGACGTCCCAGGACGATGCGAGACCCGTACCACAGGGAATACATGTCGCCGGCTGGCCATTAAAGAACTTCGTGCCCCGAACACCGTTTGGACCATCAGAGGTTCTTATCGAGGGAACATTGTGATTTTCCAGTGGGTGGGTGTGCCAAAAGTCCTTTCCTGTAGAGAAGCCCATGTCAGCATATGCCTTTGTTTATTTCGGAGGGTAAGTGTACCAGACAGGAGTGCGATCTTTTCGTTTAAAGTCGCATTTTTTATGACCTCCTCCACATCAAAAGAGGGAATCCGCATGATAGAGTCGGAGAGGGTCATGAGTAGTCTGGTAAGGACAAGACAGCAAGGTGAAGAAAAATAAAGTAAATGGGAGCATTAGATGAATGAGAGCATGAGAATGAGAGTAATACTGGGAGCTTCAGAAACAAAGAAAAACATACTATCATATTACCATCTCCGACTCGCAAACGCTACCGGGTAGTGGAAAATTGGCAAGGTGCAGGCCGGAAAGCGCAGATCAAACAATGAGAGCTAGGACTCCTTGCGGATTGGGGGTGTACTTGCTGCACCTCTTACCCCCCATCTTCTGTATCATACTCCGTATGAAGTAGATAGTTAGCTGGGAACCATGGAGGTTGCGAATCTGGCTGCGAATCTTCGTGTGGGTCAACCCCGAGCCCGAGCAACCCTAAAGGACGCGCCGCTTCTCTAGGAGTAGCGCCAAAGTCGCCGCCCTCGCCAACAGGTCCAAAAGCGGATGCGTTGCCGAGCCTAAATCTTATCACTGGATGTAAGAAACTTCCGCTACTTCTAATATAGGCAAATTGACGATACTAGCTGTGTCTTTTGCTATCCAGAGAAAATCTTTGAAGTTTACAGTCTTATCTATACCCCACCCCTCGCCTTTTCATAAGTCACAATCTCGAAGTCTTAATTCAGGCAAGTTGGCGAGCTCGTAAAACGCTAGGATAGCCCCAGTCTACAGACTTCTGCGATTGAGCACACACTGCTACCCGCCACTATTGAGAATCTCCTGACTTTTGTTTAGACCTGACCTAGAGCAGAGTGCTTAAAATGGCAGTGTTATAGAGAAGATAAAAGCTTATAGCAGGAGACAACATTTTGCTGTATATAAGTATCAGCATATATCCTTCCCCTTGGCCTTTTGCTTCAATCATTCGCAGTTAAATCTCTGTTCGTTACTTTTCTTTCTCCGGTACAAATGGGATTGTACGGTCTACTCAGCACTATGTCCACAAAGAAAAAAGCCGCAAGAGTAGAGAATCCAAAGGGAATATCTCCTCAACTTCTGGCAGTCTTGCCAGTCAACCCCAAGCCATGGTATCTGACTTCGCATCGGCTTATCTTGAACTTTCTTTTGATCGGACCACTACTTGGTGCAGCCTCAGTCGGATTTGACGGTTCGTCGCGATGGCCTAATTAATACTTTTGCGACGATTTGCTAATAGGTGAAGCCTCGATGATGAACGCGCTACAATCTGTCTCTCAGTGGCGAGCGTACTTTGGCCATCCGAATGCCACGATGTTAGGTCTTATAAATTCTATATTTTACCTTGGTAAACTTTCAGGCGTTGTTGTCGCTTCATACTCCATCCATCGATGGGGCCGCAAAAATATCATGATGATTGGCTTTATTATCCTGTGTGCTGGTGCGCTGATTCAAACAACTTCAACTACCTTGGCCCAGCTTGTTATATCGCGTTACATTGTTGGTATTGGAGCAGCTGTTATTGGACTACCTGCTCCTATCATTATTGCAGAATTGGCATACCCAACCCAGCGTGGAGCAGCTACATCTCTTTATAACACTTCATTCGTAAGTTAACCTCTCATAGCATACCATTGTGCTAATTAGTATGGTAGTTTATTGGTTCAATATTTTCGTCGTGGTCAACATATGGAACTTTCAGGATTCATAATGAGTGGTCATGGAGGATCCCCTCTGCTCTCCAAGCAGTCATTCCTATTATTGAATTCATGATCTGTTTCTTTATCCCAGAGTCTCCTCGGTATGTCATTTTTGTCATTAGATGAAACACTTCTAATCTTCACAGATGGCTAATTGCCAACGATCGTGCGGATGAGGCAAAGAAGATACTTACCAAACACCATGCTGGTGGAGACGAAAGCTCTCCTCTAGTAGCGTTCGAGATGGCCGAGATTTCTAAAGCTATCCACCTTGAAAGAGAGTTTAAAGCTCAAGGGTCATACTTGGATTTGGTCCGTACCAAGGCTTTTAGATGGCGCTCTTTCATTGCGGTTGTTATTGGAGTGGCTGTTGCTTGGAACGGTAACTCGATTTTGTCATACGTAAGTCTGCCGCACCTGTGTACAAAACCCTTACTAATGGATTAGTATCTGACTTTGGTCCTTAATACTATTGGTATTACGGCCTCGAAAGACCAAACACTTCTTAATGGCTGCCTAGCCATCTTCAACTGGCTATCTGCCCTTCTTGGCGGTGCATACTTGGTCGACAAATTCGGTCGACGCACACTTTGGCTTACTTCGACTGCGGGGATGCTCCTGACATTCATTATATATACGGTACTAACCTCCATCTTCGCGTCTTCGAAGGAGAAGCGTATGGGCTATGCTGCTTTGGTCATGATCTTTGTCTTCTCATTCTTCTGCAATATCGCATGGACACCATTGCTTCAAGCTTATCCCGTCGAAATCTTCCCCTATCAACAACGAGCCCGTGGTGTGACGTTGCTCTACGTATCGAACTATTTGATGTACTTCATCGCCAACTTTTGCAACCCACTTGCATTAGCTGCGCTCGCTTGGAAATACTACATCTTCTTCGATGTGATACTAGCTATTATCCTAGTTACTATCTACCTGGCTTTTCCAGAAACAAAAGGCCTCACACTTGAAGAAATAACAGGCATTTTTGAGGGTAATAGATTAGTTATTACTGACTCCATCATAGCGGCTTCGACCGAGAATGTTAATATCGTTGCGGATATAGAGAAATCTTCAAAGTCAATAGCCTAATCTGGTAGTTAATTTCAAACATTAGCTTTATAGTTAGAAAGCATATTATTTTTTATAGCTCAAGATACATCCAAGCACTAAAATAATTATAATTAACTATATCCCTCACGGTCTTATATAACTTCCCGAGCGTTAAGTATAGAAGTTACTAGCTAATATAATATAAGTAGGATTAAAACGCGGTCTTTCGGAGGATATTATTACTTTGACAAGCTCGATATTCACATTTCGAGAAGTTTGGGCCACTTTTAATATGTCTGCTTACGGAGTATATACACGGATTTCGGATCGTCGGAAGCTTGTATTGCCCCTGATACATAATCAGACTAGCCAATAAGTCAGCTACAATTAAGTCAGCTCATCAGTTGAAGCTTTTAATATCAGTCAGTCAGCTAGAACCCTTAAAATAAATAAGCTAGTCAGTTCCCAAATTTCTAATCAGTTAACTGATTAGTTGTGAGGTTATAAAATGCCTGTAATAGGGTCTGTTTATAGTTACTTTTAGGGGTTTTAGGGGGGTTTTAACGAGTTCTAGCCTAAAATAGCCTAGGTCGCCCCTATAAGGTGTGATCCGCGTATGCGCCACTCGGGCATACGCTACCTAAGTATTATGCTAAGCCTATTTAGTCCTACTAGATACTTATACCTGACTTTTATCCTTTATATTTAATAATAATATACTTTCCTATAGGTTAATATAATTAAGAATAGAATACAAACCAGCTATAGTATTAGGAATAACCTATATAGTAATAGAACTTAAGGGTTTACTAAAACAAAATATTTACTAATATAGTATATCCTCATCAAAATAGATATATTTGTTAGGACCCACTTCAAATCAACACCCAAACCGTTCCTCCGAAGAGGCTTCATCCTCAAATCGCTCTGTGGTGGGTTCAAGTCTTTCCTCTCTTCCATATCTATAGACCAATTCTATAGCGTTAAGTAATACCTATGCCCGATCTTTCTTCCGCTGCTTCTGAATGGATCCGTCGGAACCTCCATGCAACCTACTATTCATATAAAGCTCTCTATTCGATAATAACAGCTGCGAGGTTTGAACTTGTGAAGGTGGGTTCGCTGCTTCTGCCTCTTCGGTCCGGTCAACTCCGGAGTTATACACCGGATATGCAATCACTCGTTGTTCCTCGATGACTTTCTGGTTTCGAATTACAACCGTTCTTCTACCCTGCAGATCCATTCTTTGATCTTTGGATCCGGTTATGTATCCTTCGTTTCCCAGCCTACGGTAGGTCGCTTTCCAAATCCGCCCGCAGTGGAGACGGTGTCATGGGTAACGCCCTCGAATCCCATATTTTCAACTCCATCCCCATTCGCGATCAAAACCTGTAAGTTGATCAGTCACTTGCCGCATATTCTTCTGTCGTACTGTCGGTGTCTGATGATGATTGGTGCCGCATCTCTTGTTCGCGGGCATTCTGTAGAATTCATCCCCCTTGGCATCAGCCTGATGAGTGGTGGTGAGTTCATTCTCCTACTCAATTCTTTCATTGCCATATTCACTACCGGTCCTGTGGGTCGGGAATCAGTGCTTGACAGGGGTGTCATTGCGAGTGTTTCTCTCCTGGTGCTCTATGGTCCTGCCGATCTGAACACTCTTGTGGCTCAACAACCCTCGACTCAAGTTCCTCCGTAGCTGCAGCCACGGTGGCAGCAACACGAGCGGCAACTTCACTGATGGAGGATTTTGCAACGCGCGACAGCTCAACGGGTATCGTTGTGAATGATTCTTTCAATCCACGAACATTGCCTTCGAGTCTCCGTATCTCCTTCGCCAACACATTGAAGGTGTTTTGTCGCTTCGCGATAGACTGTCCGTGGATTTCGAGAATTTCCTTCTCTAACCTCACCACCTCCTTGAAGTTGATCGCTTGTTGCGCAATTCCCTCCTCAAGGCTAATGGCGAGCCTAGAGAGCTCTTCCAACTTCTTCTCTTGTTCCCTTATAAGCGTTGCAAATTGTTTCATCAAAGTTTCCCCTTTCCCGTCGACTTCTCGTGCTGAGATCTCCTTTGCGAGCCTTGCAGACTCCACTTGATAGAAATATTCTCGTTGCTTGAAATGTTGGATGCTGAGATGAACGATAGACGTTGGAGAAATGATTGATGGGTGTTGGAGAGGGAATTGACAGCTGTTGGAGATACACAAGGAACAATTATGTAGCCTCCTTAACACATTCAAGGACATTGCCCGTGCTGATCGGATCCCTTCCGGCATTCTCATTGGGAACCGGGGGATATTTTAGACCGTTTTATACTCCTCTACTGCTCTATTTGTACCGGGAGCTTCTCTAGCAGTAGATATTCCAGGGCTGCCTGGAGGGCTCTTAGCTTTCATAGTCCATTCTTCTATTCCCAATAACCCCCCACATCTCCTCCACAATCTGCTTCTGCCCGCTCGGCGCCCCCCTAACAGCCAAATACTTCCTCCCATCGACCTCGGGCTCCCAATCCCCCGGATTCCCACTCGCCATGATCCCCCCAGCCTCGATCAGGATACACCACCCCGCAGCAACATCCCACGCCCAACAGCCACCTTCCCAAAACACATCCTGCTGTCCAGCAGCAACATACGCAATATTCAGCGCGGCACTGCCCACGCAACGCAAGCTATGTACCATAGCCCCACCATCTTCTTTCGTCGCAGCCAGCTTTTTGAAAACCTCGCTTTTCAGCTCAAAGTTATTCCCACTCCGATCACTCCCCCACTCCGCTCCAATCAAACACGTACTCAAGTCTACCAATGGCTCCGGCTCCTTCCGCAGTGGCAAACGTGCCTTTTCTCCACCTTTCCTCGTCAAAAACGCCCCTTGCCCTTTGATCCCCGTGTATAACTCATCTAGGAATGGGTTGTATATTACGCCCACAGTAGGTACTTTGTCGATGGTGAAGCCGAGCGAGATGCAGAATGCAGGGAATGCATGCACGAAGTTCGTGGTGCCGTCTACGGGGTCGACGATGAATGTTGGGGCGGACGTGAGGTGTGTTTTGCCCGGGACGTAGGTTTCTTCGCCGATGAAGGAGAATGTTGGGTAGGGGGTTAGGAGGCGGATTGAGACCATTTTCTCGACGGCGCGGTCGGTTTCTGTTACTAGGTCGGCGGCTGTGAAATGGGTGGTCAGCAAGGGGTGCATGTATGGCACAAGTGAAGCAGAACGGGAAGGGGAGGGAGTGAGGTGGGAGGAGGTACAGTTCTTTTTTGTGCCAGAGTCGAGGTGGGAGGGTGTTGCAGTCAGCATCATGCGGCCTGCTTCGTGGGCGACGCTGATGAGGAGGTCATGGACCTCTTGGAGGTTGATTTCGGCCATTTTGAAGACTTTCAGGTGGTGTTGTAGCTGATTTGTTTGAGGCTGAAGTAAAGTAAGTTGGAGAAGGTGGAGTAGTGGGGTAAAATACAGCACATCGTGGAGATTGACGTATCTTATCAACACGTGCGGGATGAGGTCAAGAGGAGGGGGAGGTTAATCAATAGAAATATGTAATGACAGTGATACCGTAAAGGAACTGAGAGGATTCATGTACTTGCGGGAGTATTGGGAATGAGGCCGAAGGAGGGTGAAGCCGAATGATGGTGAAGAGATGTTGATGTTGAATAAAGTCACAGCCCATCCCAGCCCATTGTATCAATAATATCATATCATTATTGCCATGGTCAACTCCAGAAGCAACAACAACCCTGCTTCATCCTGAGATATCATGGCTTTTCAAAATCTTAAAATACAATCGTGAGACTCGAAGCCGTAATATCCATGTCCCAATGCGCCGGCGCCAATGCACTGTATTGCTGCACAAATCCCCCGCCTCTTCTACATGTTCTCCCTAAACATCGACCTTCTTTCCGTAGGGCTATTATCCGCACTATCCTTCCCCTTATGTCCCTTTGTCTCAATTGGCCTTGGACTGACTCCTCTCAAGCTGACATTGCTGGGCACCTCCGCATCATCATCGAACGGGTTCGTAGCAGGTTTCCTTCCCATCTCCTCATCATATCTCCTATCCATCCCAGCCTGCGATCCCCCAATATACGGTTCCGGATCTCGACTTAAGCTCCTCCCCCGATTCTCAGGAGCCAGACCTGGGGTGGCCGCAAGATGAGAGTGATCTCCACCATGAAGCCCAAGCTCTTGCTCTTCGTAGTATCCCCCAGGAGCGTATGCATCCGCCTCCGTTCCCACCCGCGCATCCCAAGCATCATCGGGATCCAAGGGGCCAAAGCCTCTGTTGCTCGCGCGTCCTCTCACATTGCTGCTCAAAGGCTCCTCATATGCTCCACCCGCGGACCGATTGTTCTTGCTGGTCAGTCCCTTGAACCAGCCCACGATTCCTCCCGGCGCAGCATTTGGTCCGCTGTACGATTGTTCAGATCGTTTGAAAGGATTGTAGGATGCGAGGGTTGGTGTGGGAAGGCCCAGCCTGCGAGCGCGCAAATGTGTGTAGATGAGCCATGCTGCGCCGCCTATTACAAGCAGGAATGCGACAATGATGAAGAAGGCGCCCAGGCCTGAGATGTGTGCCATTGTGTGGTACTGGTATTGGTGTTGGTATTGACGATTGTGGTCGCCGTGAGGGCGCAAGAGGATTGAGTGAGGTTGCTGATGCGGTTGCCTTGAAGCTCGTATCAATCTAAGAGCGGGAGGGGAGAATGAGGTAAGCTAATCACGTGATTGTTTTTGGCGTTATGTAGGTTTTCTGCACTTTACTGTCTCGGACTGTCTTGCCCGCTTTACAACAATAATGAAAATACGACGAGGTATTTGCGACCGGCGGTCCGGAAGTGGTTACTTTTATTCGACACTCTATACGATTTTGAACCTACTATACCAGTAGTATTAGACCTTACTATTTGCTGCCAGCGTCAGCTTCTAATTTAGCGCTTGAGGTCAAGATCTAGGTGCTACGGAAAACTATCAGCTAAAAAGTTAAAGGGATTGAAATATACTTAAGCTCCTACTTATAGTGTTTTACGACCTTCTCCACAAAAAGTCGCTACTCTCGTGGTGGATAGGAAATAACGGCACTAGAGCATAATGTTCTAGGCGGCGCGGCGTGGGACATTAAAAGTTAACCATAGTGAGTGCCGCCTTTATCCATCTAACATAGCAATCATTAGGCCTTTTTGGAGAGGAGGTCGTAAAACACTATAGGAGTCAATCCAGTTTGACTTAAATTTACCCTTCTAAGAGCTCGTACCAAACTCTGCGCTGTTGAAGAATGAAGTTCAATGAACTGACCTTGCCCAAAACTACAACGTCTATTCAAATCCTCCTTTAACTGTATTAACTTAACCCAGATGCCTCACCTTACTCGGACTCTTTGTCGGCCCCTATTGAGGTCATTCAGCAAAGGTTGTCTCCGGATACGAATTCTACCCTGCGTCAGTTCTAGCAAGTCTAGTATCGGCCACAATCTGTCACGATCAATTTCCACGAAATCAACCTCGCCGTATGAGCACTTCTTCCGCTACACAAGTGGCCGCTGGCTATGGGATGAAGAGAGCCAGCTACGTGAGCGTTTCCTCGTTTTCAATGTGAAAGAGCTTCGGCGCATCTCCGCCGAAAGCGTTGGGGCGCAATCATGCGTATCCATAACTAAACTCGCCGAAGGCGGATACAACAAGGTGTTCCGCCTGGTCATGGACAACGGTCTTGTTGCAATTGCACGTATTCCGAATCCGAACACTGGCCCAGCCCATAAGACGACTGCTTCTGAAGTTGCAACCATGGATTTCGTGAGATTTCTCTATTATTGATATCGCAAAAGGATATTGACTAAGACTATACCTTCGTCTAGGCTAGAACTGTACTCAATATCCCCGTTCCAAAGGTTTTTGCTTGGAGCGCAACCGCAAATAACCCTGTAGAAGCTGAGTATATTATAATGGAGGAGGCACCAGGGACTCAGCTAGAGGACGTCTGGGACGACAAAAAGCTCTCCGACAAAACGAATATCGTCAAAGGCTTAGTCGAAATTGAGAAGAAGCTGCTGTTGGTGACTTTCACACGGTTTGTATTTCGTGGGAGAAAATACTATCACAGAATGCTACTAATCCTAGACTAGATATGGCAATATCTACTTCGCAAACGATTCATTCCCAGGATGTGAAACAGCTAAGGTTGTGGGCGACATTCCTGCAGACATGAAAAAAGTTGTGGAAGAGCGTTTTGTCATCGGACCGGTTGTTGACAGAGATTTTTGGAATGGAAAGCGTGCGTCGATGACTATTGATCGAGGTCCTTGTAAGTTCAACCCGGTTGCATTGGTTATGACTCTAATATGCTAATTCCAAATTATAGGGGAAAGCCCACAGGATTATTTGACAGCGATAGCTAATCGGGAGATTGCTTGGATAAGTAGCTTTGCTGTTCCAAAGCCACCACATGATATATTTGTCGCATCTGAAGCTCAGAATTCGCCCACTTCTCACATTTTACTCTACAAAATGTTCTTGCGTATCATACCATACCTTTTCCCCAAAAACAAGAAGCTTTCCGGCTCTACCCTTTGGCATTGGGATATTCATTCCGCAAACCTCTTTGTGAAAGGCAATCAAATTACTAGCCTCATTGACTGGCAGGATACATGGGCCGGCCCTCTATTCCTTCAATTCCGGCATCCGAAACTTGTGGATTATAATGGCGAGGTGCTGCTAAAGCTCCCAGAGAATTACGAGAGCCTCGAAGAGGGCGATGAAAAAGCTCGCACGAGGAAGCAAGTGGAAAAGTCCATCATCCTGTACACGTACGAAACGGAAACCGATAAAAATAATCCGTTGCTCAGCGAAATCCTCCGCATACATCATGGCCGAACAAGGAGAGAAACAGTACACTTTGCTGCGAATACTTGGGATGGAGATATTTTACCTCTCCAGCAATGCCTTATTCGAATCGAACGGTTTGCTGACTCCTCATTACATTATGTTTAGAATATTATTAACGTGTAGATATACAGGCACTGGGATGAATTAGGCTTTGATGCTCCTTGTCCAATACACTTCACAGACGAGGAACTGCAGGTCCATTATAGAGACTCTGAAGGGTGGAACGAGCGAGCAGATTTCTGGGATTCACTAGCTGGGTTCGTAAGCCGCGATGGATGGACTTCCCATGAGACATACGACCAGGCACTCGAGATGTTTGCTGAGCTCAGGGAGGAAGGATTGAAGAACCTCACTGGGAAAGAGCGGCTGGATTTTGAGGCGCAGACGAGATGGGCTGAAAGAAAGCCAACTCGCACTGCCATTGCAAAGATGAGGGGGATTAACTAGCTATCGTAGATTAATCACAAAAAGTACATCAACCCAATGAAAAACTTGAACCACTAGCACAAATGTGTTTTTTAAAACAGCAGCCGCTTAATTTGTTTGGCCTCTCGCCGCATCTTTGTACATGCATGTATAGATATTCGCAGTCTTTGACTATCATACAAAGGGTAATCAATTACAATCTATAGGATGACAAGCAGGGGGTATTGTTGCGAAGAGAAACTAGTGCCTACCTAGTGCAGCTCCTTCTCAGTAGTAGCAGGATTATCTGGGGTCGGAGGTACAACTTTATCCATGGGGAGATTAATCTTCTCCTCAATGTCATAACGGCGAGTAGACTCATCAACTACACGGAACAAGACATCCATCTCTTCAATGGAGATTCCTTTGGTTTCTGGTAAGAAGAGGGTAAAAATGAAGGCAAGCTAGAGCGGAGAAAGTTCCATATATCTATTCTCAGGTTAGTCTGAGTTCACGTTGTGCTAAGTCTCGCTCCAACATACCATCCATGTTTGCCAACCAATGTTCACCACCATAGTTGGCGTCCATTTTGAGATGACGAAGTTGAAGAACCAGATAATCATGGTCGCAATTGCCATACACCAGTCTCGAATTCGGTTGGGGAAAATCTCCCCCATGTATACCCAATTAAGAGGACCCCATGACATGGAATATGCAACGATGTAAATATAAATGGTAGCCATCTAGAAACCCGTCAAAAATATGCTAAAGAATATTATGCATAGGGGTAATACCATTGCTCTTCCGCTCGGGGTGTTGTTTGTAGGATGACCAGTAACTGGGGGATGTGTCTTTAAAATAGCACCAAGTGAGAACAGCATAGCGGCCATGAAGAAGGCGCCAATTGAGAACAAAGTCTTTCGCTTGAAGTTTTGCACCCCGAGTGCGAGAAATCCAACCGTAACAACGACTTTGATGACTGTGAACATCCCACTGGCGAAAAGAGCGGAATTCTGGCCAGTGAAACCAATTTGTTTAAAGACGGTAGGAGCATAGTATAGAATGGCAGTCTGTCCACACCAGACGGAGAAGAATCCGATCCCACATCCCCACATGAGACGGAAGAAGTTTCGCGCTTGGAAAAGTTCTTTGACGCTTCGCCCAGAAGTTGCTTGAACTTCCTCATCAATCTGCGCCCGCATCTCGGCGAGCTCAGTCTGGATTTCTTCGTCCTCAAAAGAAGCTCCCCTCAGGTAACAAAGAGAAGTGGTAGCCTCATCCCATCGGTTTTGCTTCCCTAACCATCGAGGTGACTCGACAATAGTAAAGGATCCTCCGAGAACTACGGCTGCAAGAATGATCTGCAGACTCAATGGGACCCGCCATTGTTTACTTGTCGGTTGCAGGTTCAACGATGTGCCATAGGCTGTCCAATATGCCAAGAGGCCCCCGCTCACTAAGAACATCTCGAAAAGGGAGCCAAGAAATCCCCGAACTCTTTAGGTGCGGTCTCGGCGACATAGATAGGTGTAAGATTGCTGACCATTCCTACTCCGAATCCAGAGATGACTCGGCCTCCATAGATCATAGATAGATGCGGCGGTTGAGCAGCAGTCTGGAGAATACCTCCTAGGAGCATGAAAAGGGCTGCGATAGTCATCATCAATTTACGGCCAATATATCGAGAGAGGAGGGCCGGTGCCAGAGCCCCAAAGAAAGCGCCTGAATTTAACAAGGCGACGATGTTGGACGAGATATCGGCAGCTTTCACTGCACTGGTCGCTAATTCAAACTCGGTTGAAAAGCTGTGCCGCTATCAGTGATGAATTTTGTATTTCTCATGGTAGAGCATCTTTCGCAACCCACCTCTTGAGGGCAATGACTGAGCCAGCCACACCGGTGTCATATCCAAACAGCAACGAGGCCGTACTGGCCACGGCCGCTACAGCGAATGCCCCCCTATGTTTAGATAGAAGCCCTGACATTGTTGTTGTGAGATATAAGTATAGAAATGATTGTATGGTTAGAAAGGAAAACTATTTCAAAGTTAAAAGAGGGTGAAAGCACTAAAGAGCGGGGAAATGGTTAATGGTTTAGTGGAGCTTGCGAAGTAATTTACACAGGCAGGCTGGCTGCATTATTCGCTCTATGTTCTATGTTCTATGTTCTATTGCATTGCATTGCACTGCATTATGGCCGACAACAGGGAACAGAATCCATTA
The DNA here is from genome assembly GCA_007825325.1 of Lachnellula cervina. Classification (NCBI taxonomy): domain Eukaryota; kingdom Fungi; phylum Ascomycota; class Leotiomycetes; order Helotiales; family Lachnaceae; genus Lachnellula; species Lachnellula cervina. The sequence continues at coordinate 11,571 of QGMG01000267.1, read as the reverse complement.
AGCGGCTCGGATTTTCAGGGTCCAATAATCATGCCACTAACTACAATGAACATGGGTTGCATGTCACCTTCAAACTTCAGACTTAAAGCATATGTTTTCTCATTGTTTGATATATATCCAGTATATTTGATTAGCCTTATTCTGGCAGGAGCCATGCTATCGAGAGCTAGGTCTCGCCGATCGAATCCATTTACTAGCCGCTCCCTCCAAAATTTATGTTTACGGTTGACCAGCATGGGTCTCGATCATTTACAGAGGTAAAATATCACATGTCAGCCTACACAGGCCTCACATGACCTCATATCCTATGTTCCTTATATCCTTTGTGTTCCTGCTTATTCTGTTTCCCGATCGCTTTCTCTATCCGGTTGTTTGATATCTATCGAAAGCCTTTGGACGTTTTCTAGGCAGATCTACTCCACGCACAATCTCCCCTCAACCATAACAGCCATCATGGCAGCCAAAATCGGTGATACTTCAGCCAAATCTGGACTGCACGTTCTCATTGCGGGTGCGGGCGTCGTCGGGCTCACGATTGCTCAAGGTTGCAAGCGCAACGACATACCTTTCACAATCTTTGAAAGGGACGAAGACCGAGCCTCAAGGCCCCAGGGATGGGCAGTCACGTTGCATTGGTCTCTAAACTCTCTGAGACGAACAATCAGCCCTGAGCTTGCAGAAACAATCTCAGAAGTCAGTTCGCATTCAAATATCTGATATTCGTATTCGTATATCTAATGTTCTAGGCTTCGGTTGATCCTTCCTTGCAAAAGGACAAAGGCAACTTTCTCTTCTTGAACGCTGAAACGGGAGAAGTTCGATACAAGGTTCCCCCATCCAAGGAAAGGTTTCGTCTTAATCGTCTAAGGCTTCTCAATCACCTATCGACTGGCCTGGATATCCAATGGAGCAAAAGTATCGTGTCTTATGAAGACTTACCTGATGGAAATATCAAAGTTCACTTCAGAGATGGTTCATCAGCCACTGGCTCTATGTTGGTCGGTTGCGATGGGAATAATAGCAAAGGTGCGTCCCTAGGCTTTCCTCTCAATGATAAACCTAATGAGGACGTTCAGTGAGACAGCGCCTGATCATGGACGAGCAAAAGTCTAATTTGACGACACTTCCGATCAAGTGTACTGGTGTCGTGCGACACTTCACTCCAGATGAAGGAGTCGAGCCCCGATCTCTTGATCCGCTCCTCTTCATGGGTCTCCAGCCTAAGACTTCAAACTACCTATGGTATAGCGTTCAGGACGTGTACACAGAATCGGATGGCAGACTTTCGTTTGATGCCCTTGTCATGATTAGTTGGCCGGTGAAGGATGAAGAGAAGGATGCAATCCCGCCTACTAAACGACTTTGCGTCGCTAACATGAAAGAGAGAGCAAAGGGCTTTTACGGGACATTCAAACGTATCGTTGATGGTATTCCCGATGACTCGGAATCGGTGACATCCCTCACACTTGCGGACTTCCCTGTGCTAGATTGGGAAAGCAATCACAACGTGACATTAGCTGGGGACGCAGCTCATGCAATGACGATGTATCGTGGTGAGGGGGCAAACCATGGGATTCTTGATGCAGCGCTTCTCGTAGATCAACTAGCTGAGGTACAGAACGGCGAGCTTAGTCAAGCCGCAGCTATAGAAGCGTATGAGAAAGAGATGAAGGTACGTGGCGCAGAAGCCGTGTTGAAGAGTCGACAGGCTTGCTTGGAGGGACATTGCTGGGAGCTTATCAACGACGATTGCCCGCTTATTGGAGGTAGATGGCCCCCAGCAACTGCATAGAACAAAATCTGCAACAGTCCCTAGTTTCAGGACTATCTTCACAAGCATTACAGGCTATTGTTATTAAAAATGCATTTTGCGATTTAAGACCAGGATGTGACTAGGTCAATGTGGGGGATCTACTTCGGAGTATTAGCTAAATAAGCCCTTGGAGATAATCAGACGTGAGCATCGGGTAGAGTACACCCCTGGATACCTGCCCTCACGGGTATCACCCAGGCACTCCGTAAACTCTTGCGGGCATTCGGACTTGATTCCAATTGGTAGTTATAGCATATAGTTGTGCATCCTTCGCGGGAGGATCGCGTTGGGTTTCCTTTTTTGCTCATTTTCCTTACTTAGCGTAGGTACCGCATTTTTACTTGATTCCTTTCGGCATTTATAGTATTACTATCGGTGCTCTCTAAGCAAGGCCTGCTTTGTTGCAAGCTCCTTAGTTAGTGAAGGCGAGTATATATATACTAAAATTGTTAAGTTTCTAGCCTAATAATTAAGCTTTCTTATTCTGCTAGCTAGAGTAGAGTGTATTAAATAAAGATTTCACACTCTACTAGTAAAATTAGATTTTCCTGTAACTCTCTATATACTAAAGCATTTAATCGCCTAATTCGAATAGCGCTAAGCGAGGACATAGAGAGACAAAGACTTAACACCTATAGGTAGTATTTCTTATAAACCTGTAAACGAGTTTTATCTAAGTATACTTATTCTGAAAATTGAGTAGTATAATAATAATAATAATTATAATTAATATCTAATGAAATACAGATAAACCTATAAATCTAAGAACTTCTCTAAGAGTATAGAGATGTATTAAGCTTAGGAATTATATATAAGATAATCTATTAAGAAAGATATTTTATATAAAGAGCATATAGCTAAGAGATTATATAACTAATATATACACAAAACTCAAGATGATTTAAATCGACTTAAATTAACTTAAGTTTTATTAAGTTAAGTTAAGTTATAGATTTTTAAGGCTTAAGTTAAGTTAAGAACTTAATATAGCGTATTAAATAAGTTGAGTTAGATTGGGTTTAGCAACTTACTTAACTTAATCTAAGCAAAAAAATAAGCGATCTAACCCAACCTAACTATACCTAAGTTGGACTTAGGTCAACTTAGGTATAACTCTAAAAATAGATTATAAGTACTACATTTAGATAAATACTTAAAGCACTTATAAGCCTTAGCTAAAGTGAGGAAAGCAAATAGGACTACTAATTATACCTAGGATTTAGATTATTAGAGAGAATAAGTAAGATATATAGGAATAGAGATAGCCTTATTATTGTATAGCAAACAAAATACTTATCTTAGCGCTTAGAAATGCTAATACTAATACTATAATAAGTATAGTAGGCTGCTTAGTTATGCACTTAGGTATACCTAAGTATTATTTAGGTATAAACCTAACCTAACCTAATCTAAGTAAGAAAATAAGCAATCTAACCTAACCTAACTATACTTAAGTCGGACTTAGATCGATTTAAGTAAGCTTAGATTTTGTTTATATGCTGACTTAATATAACTTAAGTTAACTTATTATATAATTACTAGGCCTATTATAGCTAGCCACTTATAATCCACTCTTATATACCTCTATTCTATTCTACTTCTACTTCCCTTCTAGCTTCTCTCTTTCTCTCTCTTTCCTTCTCTCTACTCTACTTATATACTTAAGTAGATAAATAATATAAATAAGTATTATCTTATACTTTACTTATATATAAGCTTAAAATATACTATTCTATTTTTATTCTATTTTTAGATTTAAAATTAAGTTTTATTAAGTTAAGTTTAAGTTAAATATATTTTTAGTTAAGTTAAGTTGAGTTTATATCTTAGCTCAACTTAACTTAACTTATTTAATACGCTAGGCTAATCTCAATACATATTCAGTAGTACGTATACTTTAAAAAAGTTGAATAGAGTAATACTAATAATATTTACTAGATCAACTTCGTAGAAAGATTATTTTATATAGCCGGAATTCTTTTGTTTCAAGTTGCACTTTGCTTAGAATACCTATAGATTCTACCACTCAGTAGATCCATTTATAGACTTTGGGTGAAGATGGTTATGATTTTCGCCATCGCCGCACATTTTACATTCACTGTAGTTCTACTATTTAACTGCACTCCGGTAAGCAATGCTATATCTTACTAGATTGAGTCCCATTGCTACCTAACTAACACTTTCGATTATAGATAAAAAAGTCCTAGGGACCTCTAACCCCCGGAAAATGCTTGCCAAATGCTCCTGTAAATTCCAGCTTATCAGCGACTGCCATTCTGTGCGACAGCACTATCTTCCTCACTCTAATACCCTTCCTATACAAGCTCCAGATGCCAAATAGGAGGAAATTTGCTATCATTGGCGTCTTTGTGCTCGGATTATTCACCACCATCTGCTCAGGTCTACGTATGGAGCAAACCCACTTTGTCGCCTTAGCAATGGGAACTCGACAACTATTAGTAGTATGGGGCAATGTCGAAATGAACGTTGGCGTATGTACATTTCTACCTGACCTCTCTGGCCCTTGTGCTGACGCATAATAAATACAGATCATCCTCACCTGTCTTCCAGTTCTCGCACCCCTCTTCCACTTTTTTGATAAAACGGGTTCATCTAGAAACTATGCAAGTAATGGCAGGAGCTCCCACGGCATGGAAGGGCACTCCATGAACATCCTAAAGAGCGACCCAAGTTCCCGCATAAACAGCTCAAAACCCAAATATAGCCACAACCCCACCACGAGTAATGAGAGTCAGGAATCAATATTAGCTCTTTCTAAAGGAAAAGATAGTAGTAAGGGAGGTATAGACAAGGGAGCGATCTTGAAGACCGTGGAGATTGATGTGAAGAGGTCGAAAGCACACGATGCTAAGGCTGGGAGGGATCCAAAAATGTTCTTCGAATCTGATTAAGCGGATATATGACTGACGTTGTGTTAAGAGTAAAGCAGTGAGAGTGACCTTTCTTAATTTTGGGTATTACGAATATGTATAAATAAAACTACGAATAAATTCCTGCTGCTTCAATTTCTGTTCTAAGTTCTAACAAAACTGTCTATTTGTATTTGTATAGGGTTTGGGCAAGCGTGTTCCGCCGGGCCGGGCCGCAGCTGTTCCGCACGCTTGCCCAGTACAGTAAAGGAAGGTAGCCCGAGCCAATCATCTCATCTGAGAAGCAGAGCAAGTCTCGAAATCTCGCTGCTTTGAAGTGCTTTAAAATCGGGAAACCGTAATAATAAAGCAGCGACGACAGTCGAATCAAGGGGAGCCAACAGAAATAACATTGCTATAGGAAATTCTGGATTCTGGATTCTGAATTCATACCACAAATCCACCATCTGCTCTGTCGAATAGCGATACTCAGAAGCCAAAACCCCCCTATCCTGTCCATGCCGAGGATCCAGGGGTCTAGATTACCCGCTCTGTAAAGTACCTCGCGGTGGACGGAAAAATAAGCACCAACTTGTACGGAGCAATGTGCCAGGCATCGTGGAACACGGAAAAAAGTGCCTCTTTTTGTATCCAGCAGGAGGCACTAGTAGCCACCACGTGTGTCGTCAAGTCATTACCACAGTCTGGTCCTTAATAGTTCCGGATCGAGTACTTACGGAGTAATCGAACGGGAATGCTATTCAAAACAAGACTGCCAAGTGCCGGGGGGAACTGGATCTGGACTTGACCTTAAATATCAAGGTTAAGTATGTGTATAGGTACGTATGAATAGGTCCTTCAGCCCTTAGTATTTCCCAGAGTACAGTATCTAAACGCTCGGGATCGAATCGGGACCGTGCAAAGAGGTCAAAATGCTGGTGTCGAACGATGATACGGAGCAGTAAGGTACACGCCACTTGAGTCGCAGGCTTCGCTACAGCGTGATCTTGGTATCCCCTCACTGATATACTAATCAGCTGAAAGGAAAGCTAGCTTGGTGTGAGGTGATCTGCAAGTTTGCAATGCTTGAAAGTCTGTATTCACCCGGACCTGTTCCACGCTTCTCACAACGCAGACTCAGAACGGACGCGGGGATATCAAAAGAAGCCCCAAAAGGAGCAACATCGAACTTGATATTCGAAAAGACCGATTTAGCAACATTCCTAGAAGGAAGATCATTCCTTCTGTATTCTCTCAATAAACGCCATTTGTATGCCATATCTTACCACAAGAAACGTCACGTCAAAGTTCCGCCCGGCCTGTTCCATTTCGTATAACTGTATCGGCATTAATCATCGTCCTCATCGTCTTCTTCCGCTTCCTCTTCCTCTTCTTCCTCCTCCTCTTCTTCCTCCTCTTCCGGAGTTTTTCGCCGGTTACTCCTCCTGCGATCACCATTCGGTTGCTCGTCCTCATCACCACCCGGTCGACTTCTTCTCCGATTACCGTTAGCCTGCTGTTCTACGTCTTCCTCTTCATCAGCAGTGCGGTTTCTCTTCACACCTGCACTCCCACCTGCATCCGCAACACCGCTTCTCCTCTTGCGCCTCAAGCCTGCTTCTATAGATGTAATAACCTCCTCCCCAACATACTGCTTCCCCTCCCACGCCTTGTTGCAGGCAGGACACTGCTTGCTAGGCTTGGAATTCCAGAACGCAGCTTCACAGATATTATGCAACCTGACATTGCAATTTGGATCCGCGCATCGTTGGCCAACAGTAACAATCTCCTTGCAAGCCTCACAAAATTTAATCCTCTGCCAATCATCATCACCATCGTCCGTTTCCTCATTATAAGCATCAACCAGCCAGCTGCGCAGCTCCATCAACGCCCGTGGAGATAGCCTATAGTATCGATCTCTGCTGTACTCGAGCCACTTCTCCTGAACCAAGCCCGCTAAAAGCTTCTCGGCTTGTTCACCCGTGACGCCCTTGTCTACAGCAAGCTGGCTATTCTCTTCACTGTCCCGTCGACCAGAGCCCTTGGTGACCCGCTTCTCTAGCGCTTGCATACCCGTCACTGCCATGACTTCCTTATTCTTCGTGTTATGCGTTTCGAACATCGCATCCAGCAACCGCTTGATGTAGAACATCTCTTCGCTTGTCCTCGTCGTCGCCATCTGCGTAAGCGGATCGCTGATACTGTTCACAACCGCGTAGGTCCGCTGCTTCGTCTCCTGGTGGAGCGTGCTGCGGATTTCGTAGTCGAGAGGGGATAGTGCATCAGCCGCGGCGGCCATGTAGGAGTCGAGGTCTTCTTTCGTTACTTGGGCGGGGGTTACTTCCTGATCTGGGGGTGGTTAGAATGTGTATAGGAGGGGTATATGGAGACTGACTTGATTGCGCTGTGAAGATAGCTGCGAGGATATTTTTGCCTTCCTCGAGGGTGATTTGACCGCGGCCCATTAAGGCTTGGAGGAAGGCGCGGTTGCTGTCACCATAGGTATCAGAATCGAGATCCATTTTGGTGTATTCTATTGCGTTGTGTAGTTTTTGAAGGAATAGAGCTGTGGGGTTGTGGCAGACGCGTCAGAAATCCACGGCGACGCGACTAAAATTGAAATGGACACTAGCGCGGGGTACTGTACTAAGGGGGGGAAACCACGAAATCATCCGTTTGTAAAAATGGCAAACGTTGAAGATCTATTAGCAATTGTGATTGCTTGTCAAAGTTTTAAAGTTACAACTGGGTGCAGCACTGCACAGCACATTTTGATCGAATCTTTGTTTGCTAAGAGCTTAAAAGAAGGGTTCGAGAACAAGCTACAGTGAGTGATAGTCTCAGAAGTCTAGAGAATCCGTCTGAAGCAGTCTGAAATGCCCACATAGGACCTGTGGTATCGTATTTTCAGCGAACGCGGTCTCACCTTACCTGAACCTACCCCAGTCTCTATAGCTACTGGACGGAGTATTGCTAGTATGAGGCAGCTCCGGAGGCGTTCCCGGCGGAGTTACTATAAAGGCAGCTCAGTGCACTGTACAGCATAGCACAGCGAGGCACTCGCACTCGCACTCGGATCTCCCTCTCCTCTTGGACAAGATGGGGTCGAAGCCTGGCAGTACGCAAGTGGTACTATAGTCTATAGCACGATACTCAGTTGGACCGCGACATTGCACCAGTTGCTTCTTCTTCTTCTTCTTCTTCTTCTTCTTCTTCTTCTTCTTCCTCTTTGATTTCGAAGCCCTTCGGACCTTCTTGTCTAGCGTTGCTTTCAACTCAACCAGGTTAAAATGTGGCTAAGCTCTCTGTGAGTCGTGACGACTTTTGTTGGTGTTACGTGTTTCTTTTAGGCTGCAGTCTTTGTTCTATAGCAGTGTTTCAGTACTCCATGAAGCAATTTTGATTCCGAAATACTGTACCAAATATTCCAGTAACTTCTTGGACATCCTGAAACATTTCAATATTAATACGCATTACCATACATTGCGTTGATTTATCGACATGGCATTTACAATCCGAGCGGCGAGTCCGACCGACTTGCCCTACATAGCAACTCTCGACATCGCAGCCCACAAGCCCGCATCAGCCCTCCTAAATATGAATCTGCTTCCACCAGACGACATCCACGCTCTGTACCTCTCCCGTTACGCGCACTACCTGTCACAGCCAGATCAGTATCGATTCCTCGTTGCCGTTACATCTGCATCTACATCTCAGAATGGAACTGTCACACATGGTGGAAAATCAGATATTGCAGGCTTCCTCGTCGGAGCGAGACCAAAAGTAGAACTAGAAAGTTTCGAAGAAGAAGACAGATGGAAGCCGGTATTCCCGGAGGATGCGTCCGTGGAGACGCTTGCATGGTTCTTGGGGTTGATGAAATCGATGAAGGAGGACAAGATGAAGTATTTTAAACCCGACATGTGGGGTTCGTTGACCGTCCATTCCAGTCCAGTCCAGTTCTCACCCAAAAAACCTTTCCTTTCCTTTCGTTCCTTACCCACCTGCAACCATCCTCCAGAATCGTCTACAGTACTGTACAAACAAACATTGCGCTGACCAGACCCCGCCAAACAGAACTCGAAGCCCTCGCAACATCACCTTCATACCAGCATCGCGGCGTCGCCTCTCTCCTTCTAGCCCACTGGCTCCAAGAAGTCGACACCGCGCACGGAACGCTCTACGTCCGCGCCTCGGGGTCTGGGCGGCGCTTGTACGAGAAACTGGGCTGCGTGGATAAGGGGGAGCACTCGGTCGATGTGAGCGATCACGGATGGATGGAGCCAATTGTGAACACCAACATGATAAGAGCAGCCAGAAACAAGGGCACGTGATGTTTTCGCACTGTTTTGGGTGTGGGTGGGTGAAAGAGAACTTAGTAGTGTTTTCAGTATTCACAGCATCGGCGGCCTTTGTCCAGTGATCGAGACACATGGCTGCGATAATACAGCAAAGTAAAGTCACTGAAGAGGATGAACTTGCATGATAGCGCTATCTGTTCGAATCTTAGTTAAACAAGCATCTTATAGAGAGTGATGGATCTCAGAGTTACCTTAAGAATGTCCCGTTGCTTACCAATGCCTGTGAACTCCCCTAATGTGAAAGACTTGATAATGCACTGTGAGGGTACCCATCCGTAGACGAGATAGTGCGCAGGCCAGGCGAATTGAACAGAATAAGGATTTGCTCCAAGCTGCTGTACCAGAGTCGGAGCGCTGCCAGGGAGTTCTTAACCCACCCAGGCTAGCCACGTTAATAATCGCAATACGGCAGTTTCTCTGGGCTGAGGAGAAGGAACGCTTCAAAAGTATCCATAAAGCATCATCGCCGAAGGATATCCAGTCAGAAGGGCTCATGATACCTTTACAGTGACTCGAAATCCTTTGCAGGATCAACAGCTCCTTGTTCTTCAATTAAAACAAGTCGTTAATTCGCAGGCTGACACTTCTTCTAGTGCAATTTCCACAACTGAACCCGAGAGAAGACGTTTTATATATAGGGTATGCGAATCATCATCCCAGATTCGTAGCAAGGTTAGCGGTGGATCACGTTGCGTTGTAGCTCGAGCGGGACTCTCTATTCTCTTCGGTTTATGTCCTAAGCACAATCATGGCGCCCGCCCAGGAGTTTCAAGAACGTGTTGTTTGCATGGACCCCTCTCTTCTCCAACGCAGCAGCAGCCTGTACATCATTTATAGAAACATCATTGCCCGGAGTACGCATTCGCCTGGGGCTGCACACTAAATTTGACTTGCTGGTCCGAAGTTCGCAGGAGCCGCTTACTCCGTAATTCTCCAAGAACTGTATGGCCTGCCTGCTCATGGTTTCGGATTGTTCGTGGTGATCGATGGTAGCTGCTGTTCTATTCTTCAACCCGTTGAACTTCCTCGCGGCTTTCCGTTCCTCTGCGAAGATACTTTTCAAGTTCTTGAAATAGGGAGTGCAGATTCATCTCACCCCTCGCAAAAGTCGGGCGTAGTGGTCTTGGTATGATTAGCGCGACAACCGCCTTCATGATAAAAGGAGAGGTATCTGTTATGATGGTAGTATAATCAGTCATGAACTCGTTATTTATAGGGACGACGTCTTTTACATTTCCTGGTCTCTGATCACTTTTGATGGAAACAGGGCAAAAACGATTTGCAAAAGATTATATGTAGGTAAGGTTCTGCTTTCTACTTGTAGTGCAAAGTCATCATGCTCGTAAACTTGAGCGTGGGGTGTAGAATGGGCAAAAGCTGACTCCCTGTGATGACAATAGTGCCTTGGAGTATATCTGGGCAGGGGTGCACAGCTACAAGTGTCTGGAGGGTCAATTCCTTGATTGACGTGCTTTTGTAAATACTCGCAACAAAGAAATGGTTTTAAAGATAGGAATATGCCGATTGAATCTCTCTACACCCTTTTGTTTTAGCTGATTTAACTACCTCAAAGCAAACATGGTCTACAAATTACTTTATTTTCCAACACTTGAAGCTTTTCCCATCTCTTCGGTGGGTCGTAGCCCCTTTTCTGGGAAAGCTAAGCGAGTATCTGCATACTACGCAATTCGGACTATTGAAACTCATGGCATTAATCCCTAACATATACTAGGAGAACTTCATACATATTAACACATACTCAGATTCTATAACTTCAACGACAATTATAATAGTGCACCACAAAAACAAAAGAAAAGCGACCCTACATCCCAAAGCATCAAGCTACTCCGTGAGCTTGAATGAAACCCATCTGCTTCCGGTAAACACGAACAAAGAGCACACACGATATTCGTTATCTAGTTTGCCTGCCTATCCTATCTATATCATTCTCGGTGAGCATGCTATGAAATAGATCCCCAGGCCCAACTACTTTCACTCGTACATGTACTCGGCAAAGACCAAAAAGTTCGAAATCTCTAAAAACAAAAAACGAACAAAAAAGGAGATATGGCTTTAGGAGCATCACCATCGGGCACATGGCCATCTCTCGACAACTATAAAGGCAGGCGTAAAGATAATGGTAAAAGTTCGACAGGCAAAACACACATAACAGCTGAGGATATTCCAGAAGAGACACAACAAGACGTTGACTCCGATTCGGCGCCAAAGCAAAGCTCGTCCAGCAAGTCTCTCGAAACGAGTACGAGAGATGAAAATACCTCTGTCCCGAGGAGAACCAAAACACAGCGGCCGGATCCCCACTGGAGAATGCTGGGCGTTTCCCCGCTGGGTAAAGCGAGCGCAGGCGCAGCGTCCCAGGGGCAAGGGAATAGTAGTCGGAGATTTGTGGAAGAGGCCCCTTTCAACACCAATACCAATACCAATAACGACCTAGGTAAAAAGCCTTTCTCCACACCCACATCCGCAACCAAATCCACATCCCCCAAAACACCCCTCGCACCAACAA